>APFE030960957.1:142542-207375 GCA_000404065.3 Pinus taeda
TGATTTCTAATCCTATTTGATTGCTTTCATTGAAGGAGATAAATTGAAGGAAATGGTAGAGGAGGAATGAAGAGAGATAAGGGTAAGAGAGAGAGAGGGAGACACAATGATGGAGGAGGTAGAGGAGGGAGATAGAGAAGTAGAGAGGGAGGGAGATAGTGATAGGATTGGAGGGAAATGAGAGGGAGAGGGGGAGAGAGAGAGAGAGCGAGCGAGCGAGAGAGAGAGAGAGAGAGAGAGAGAGAGAGAGAGAGAGAGAGAATCTTCGACTCTAGCTTCCTCTTTGAACTTCTCTTGCCTTAGGACTTCTTCATTTTGAGACTGAACTTATTTTCTTACTCCTTCGTATGTCTTAGATGTGTGTTCCAAATGAGGATGGATTACTCTTACATATAGGTTTTCTAGGGGTACAAATTGCCTCCATGAGCCCGACTTGATGTTTCATGTAGGTCAACTTGTTGTAGCAAGGTTGACTTGTCTTGGAGGGTCTTTTATGACTCAAATAAATTTCTTTTACATAATACAAGATGCCCAAAGGGATATTACATGTATGACACTTAATCTTTTGACTTCATAACTCTATGACAAACCTAGAAGCACTCAATGGGTGCTTGACCCTATAAATAAATTTATCTTGAGCATGAAACCCATGCATCAAGAATGACAATAATAAATTTCTTTTATCTTTAATATCAAATATATAAAATCATGATTACATATGTCATTATGAAGACCAAACCTAGTTACATATTTTAACAAATATAAGTTGCCTAAGCTATGTGGTTGTAGCCTTAATAATTCCTTAAAGCAACTAGAAAATCTTTTTTTTTTTATGCACTTTTAGTCATCTCTTTCTGTTATGAGATTGGGAAACTGCCTCTTATAACCATGTTTGTGTGTTGTCTCTTAAGTGGTCTAGCTTATATGTTGTGTGAGTGGACTTGCTCCAATGAAAGAATTGGTGATATCCCCAGATCTCCATGATGATTTCTTGCTGCTATGTTCTCATGGTGATGCGGGGCTCATAGGCCTTTGTGCTTGTTGTTGGTTTCATGAGATACAAAACTAATTACCTTAATATGTGTGGCTATTCAACAAGATTCATATAATTTGTTATACACCTTTAATGAAGCAATAGGCATTCTCGTGTATTTTCATTGAGATGATTGTATAATTATTCTCATGGTGTGAGGGACATGCATATCCCTAAAGTTTTTGGTAGGTTCTCGAGTTCTAAATTTATTTACATTGTCTTATATGAGTGTATGTTGTGCTCATATAAGCTATTACTATGTATGATTTCCATCATTTGATATGTTATTAATATCATGGATATATGTTGTTTGAATAAGAATGATGCAATGTATAATGTATCTGTGAATCCTATAGGTTGTTGGGATCCATTTTGTGGCATAATGTGTTGTTGTCATGTTTCAGTTCACATTGTAGTGTTACCCACAACTTGCGTTGATTCGAAGCCTCTGAGAAGGAATGAGGTTAACTCAACGAGGCGTTATGGAAGTGTATGGCTCTTGGAATGTCAGTGGTTGAGAAACACTTGACTATAAGAAAAATTTGGGTAAAACCCTTGCATTGTAGTATCCTAAATGGAATATTTGGCTAATTTATCGAAATTTAACTCAAACAAAATTATTCATCCAAAAACATCATAAATATTTCATAGAAATTGCCAGTAAAATGAAAACCCAAAAGATGAACAAAATACTATAACTCAAATAATAGGGGAATGGAAATAATCTTAGCTTTATTATATTAATATGGGACAATATTTTATATTCTAATACAAATTGGAAAATAACTAGGATAATTAAACTGTAACTAGAAATGTAGCTTGATTAAGGATCTAGATGATCCTCATTCCTATCTTTAGATCTATTGCAGATATGATCTCCAATATCATTGTTGAAGCTTCGTGAGATTGGGTGAAATCTCCTCAATGGTGGGTTGGGTTTTTGTCCAACTCACAAGAAATGGAAACCGAAGGGATTTTGTCTTGGGGCTTACTAAAATTTAAGAACGTGATTCCCAAACCTCTGTAAGAAAAATACTCAACTCCAACATGTATCAAATGATAATCTCTCCCTCCTTTTAAAGACTTGATGCATCCTTCTCTTATTTTCTAGAAGCACTTTTTTTTCCCACTCTAGAAGCCTCTCCTCTTATCCTTATGTTAAGTGCATTTTTATTTTGCTTTACTTTAGTTGGTCGTTTTTGTCAATTAAGCATTTTCCCTTTTTAATTAAATGATTAATTAAAGTCACTTTTAATCTAGGAAAATGGAAAATCATCCTCTAAGATCTCTCAAGCCACTAAAAGTCACTTTTCACCATGCCATATTTAGATCTCTTCATTTAAGTTCCAACGAGATATTACACTAAGGTGTTTCATAAAATATTCTTCTCAAAATGACACCTTAAGAATTTTCAATCAAGATATGTGCATTAATAACCTTGTTTTACAATAATTTTTAGAATGTAGTGAAATCAAGAATAAAATATGGAGAAATGGCTTTGATGATTAAATGTTGCAAGCGATCCCCATCAGACCCAATAAAACTCCTTCAAAACCATTTGGGCTCAATGATAATAAGATATCACTCCCATAACCAAGTTGCCACCAACTTTGGAAATCCATCCTAGCCACATCCTAAGGGAAACTAAAAATGGGGAAATTACATGAATCCCTAGGACCTCGAAGTCCACATACTACAAATATCTTGAACTCATTTTTGAGGCCAGATAAGTCCTTGATGGACATAACAAAACATATTGGATGTGGCGAAGATTGGGGGTTTAGTCCTAATTGTGTGTTAATTATTTGTTTAGCACCTAACTGTGATAATTAACATTAATACATGACACACCATCCTCCCCAAGTGATGTGCATTGGCCACTATGGAGACTTGACATTATTGATGGGGGGAATGGGGTGCAACGAGAAGTATTTCCCCTTGACAAATGAAGTGATGTATGTATGCGGGAATGAAAGTAAACACATTATGGGGGATGGAGATATGTCTTTGCGGGATTGGAACTTTCCCATTACCTCACATGGAAGTTTATGTTGTGTCATGCCCAATGTGGCTAAGGGCCTTGGATTTCTACGACATTATGACATGGCGGCAAGATGGAAAAGCATCTGTCCCAGGGGGGGAGAAGCGGAAATGGAATGAAATAGAGAAGTCCTGTCTTAACCCCAAATTTTCTTATAACATAGAATAGTTGAATTGCATGAAGGTATGGGAACTGGTGGGACCCCTAACTTGAGTTGAGGTGGAGGATACCATGTAGGCAAGGCAATACTAGATGGGAATTTAGGATGACATGGGCATGTGATGTGGCAAAGTTGTTGACATGGCATAACAACAACATGGCATGTGGCATGCAAATATGGCCTTGTCATATGATTAAGGGGTTGTAATTTAAGTGACATGTGGCATTCCATGTGGCATTAAGGGAATGCCACATGGTAGGTTCACTTCAACTTATTGTCATCATGATGTTAGCAAGACATAATGGAAGTGGTTGACATTGGGGATTAGGTTGACATGGAACCTATGTAACATGTGGTGGTGGTTTTGCGGTGCCACTCGAATTTGGGGTGTAATGACAGGCTAAAATGTTCCACCAATAGGTAGGGGACCTCCCTAGTGTGAAGTACCATTAGACCTAACATTTTTTTGGATAGGAGCCCCATTCGGTATGTGGGCCTGACTGCCACCATGAATATTTCCGCTCTTGGATGTTAAATGAGAAGGTGTCAGAGTGGGGCAAGAATGAAATTCCTAGAAAATGAAACAAAATCAGCCCAAGATTGACAAACCATAGAAAGACGTACAAGAAAGTCTCAGCATCAATAAGGAGTATTCCATGACATGGTCAATGAGCCAAAACCCAATAAGACATACATGAACATGAACATGAATTAGTTCACAATAGATCACCGACATGGTGAGAAATAAGTAAACATAGATTCGAAAGAAAACATACATACAACAACTATGAACCAGTTCATAACATATTACATGTATGAATGCACACATGCAAATGTAGTGAAAATATTAGATAGCCAATACAACCACTATGAACAAGCATGGGAATCAGTGCCAAAAATGAAGTACATCTTATTATTGTTGTTGCAAATAAAAATGCATATCTTGCAATTTGTAAAAGCCCAACAATGGAACATGGGTTTCTTATACCATTGCCTAATTCAAAACCCTAGCCTCATTATAGCTCACTCTACTAGCTTCCAAGAGTTGAGTGCCTCTAGCTCTCAAGCACAAATAAACTATCTAGTCCTAGCCTCAACTCAATTTTTTAAGGTCCCTTTATCAATGATTCGTGAGGGTCTACTTATAGAGACGAGGAGGGTGACCTTTCACCTCCTCTTGTGACCTTACATCTAGCCTCATGACACTTGGACTTCTTCCCTGCCCTATCAAGCGTATTGCCTATTACATGCTCATAGCTATTGACATCATGATGGGGAATAATTACATGGTGATAGAGGAGAATAAATGAGGAGAGCGTGGAGGACTCTTGGAAAACCTAAAATACTTGTTGCGATGATATGGATACTTTTTCCAAAATATAAAATTCATAATTTCAAGGAGAAATTACATGTTGTAGATGCCCAAAGGCATATGCAGTACTGTGGCCCTCGTCCACTGACTAGAAACCAGTTGCAAATAAAAGATCCCGGAGGGTGTACAGTATCGGTGCGGAGACCATCAAAATAAAATAAAGAGTTCATATAGCATCGACTATATACATTATGCGACCTATAGTATAGCAAGATTACTGATTATATACAATAACATAGTCAAAAAATTATTCTCAGAAATGAAACTGCTATTGAGGCTACCGCCTCACTGTAGTGCCCCCTCAATGTATGGCCTGCGATAATATTGATATGTCCCTACTGGGGAGAATTCCGCAATCATCCACTCGCCTAGAGGACGATGCGTTGCTTCCTTCAATAGCCGATCAGCAGTTCCATTCCTCTCCCCGGTGGAGAGGTAGCTTCCACAGCGGTCATGGAACTGGTACGAGGCGGAGAGGACGCTGCTTTCCGCCTATTATTCGCCTTGACAGATGCATCATTCCCCACCTCCAATAGAGTCTCACCTTGGTTCTTGTCGCCCTCTCCCTGCTGCTTATCACCTTTTGTCTGTTCTCCTGAAGGTTGTTTAGTCCCCTTCGAATGTTCTGAAGTCACCCCTGAGAGTAAAGGAGAGTCCTTATACAAATGTCCCACTTTGTGGCATCGCCTACACTGGTAAGGGACACCTTCGTAATCCAGTAGCTCTCTGCACGAGAAGTGCCGACGGTGCAATGTTATTTTCTCTTCCAACCTCGCCCTAGTATCAAGGTGCACTGATATCCTTGCCACTGTCATAATTCCTGTTCTTTCGAAAGACTGATCGTGCTCAAGATAGGTTCCCAGCACATCTCCAATGCATTTGAAAACCTGCGGGGTCCAAAATTGCATGGGTAGCCTCGACAATCTAACCCAGATAGGTCCAGCTCCAAGCTGTTCTCTTTCCAGATCAAAGAGAGGATCCCAACGCTTTAGTAGGACTGGTGTGAGCTCAATATGCCAGAATTGTGACCAAATCCATTATGTGTATTTTCCACTCTATGAAAATGTAAAGCGAACCAACCCCTGGCTAGTGCTCTTATAGTCGACAGTTCCTTCAGGAGGGTACCTCAAATCTCCTCAGTCCATTGTCACAGTCTTTCCACCGAGTAGGTTCGCCCTCGCACATGTCCTACCAGAACTTTCCTCACTGTATCCAGTGCATCGGCCATTTGGACGTCTTCTCCAAAAGTCAAGTTAATGTCTGAGTCTATGGCCCTGAGGCACCGGCCTTTTTCTGCTTATCAGTGCACCTGCTGGTAGGGATCTCTTTGAGAAGATTCTAACACGGCTCGGAGAGCTGTGCTGGGCAGATCTGGCCGGACGAGTAGATAGGGGCAGAGAGCTAAAGCAGCCCGAGCGTATAGGGGAGAGGGGTTTTAAATTGTAGGAGGCAGGATGAAAGAGAGGTTGAATAGGGTGTTGAGGCTCGGATGGGCCTGCCGGAGCCAAAGAAATGGAGGAGTTATGGGAGGGCTGGGAGGCCCGCGAAGGGGGAGTACGGAGATGATGCGACGGGATAGGGAGGGAAGAATCAAAAGAGGGGGAAGACTGCATGCAAGAGCTCAGAAGATGCAGCATGGCCGGCGAGAGAGGGGGACACTCTAAGACCAGCAGGTCCTCAATATTAATAGCCAGATGCTGTTTTTTTTCCGGAGAGCGGCAGGTGTGGCGTCAAATGAGTGGCAGCTGTCGAGTTAAACGGTCTCTTGCCCCAGGGGTCCATTGCTGGGTTCCTTTGATGTGCCCAAATTTCTTGTTCAAGCATGGGGTCCTCCTCGTAGTCCATAAGGTCCTCCTCTACCATGGTAGCCAACAAAAAACTCTGATCTGTCCACCGTATGACCAAGAGGGCCAGTTTGCAGTGAAAGGCGAAAATCGAAGGCAGAACAAAAATACCGACAAGTCGGAGCTGTAAACCCTGAAAAAATTATGGTCCCAATAAAATAATACACCCACGTTGGGCCCGCGACGGTCATCATCCATTTGGGATCAGCATTCCACCATGGCCGACTCGAAAACCCACGGTTCAGCAGGCGGAAACCCTAGGGTTTTGCCATTGAAACCCTAGGGTTTTGCCATTGAAACCCTAGGGTTTCGCCATTGAAACCCCAAACCCTCGCGATGGTCAAGAATCGCCTCAGTCTGCCTCTCATGAGATGGTATATTGTCTGATATGGATACTTGCATAAGTTGTTGCTCCTCTTTTTCATCTTACCAACATTGATGTCATGCCTTTAAGTGCATTGAATGTTCGTGCAACTTGTTAAGCCATATCGCTTGCTAATGGAGACTCTGGTTATACAACTTCTTACGTGAAAACTAACTCTCTCCTCATAGGTCAACATCCTCATTCTTGTTCACAATGCAAGAAAATTACATTATTTATACAAATGGGCAATCAAAGAACAATACCATAAATGTAAAAATAATCATGAAGAATTGAAATCAGCTTTGGACCACTAGATAGTCCTTTCTTGTGCTATGGCATTATCAGAATAAGTGGCTTTGTAGGGTCTTCCTAGAATTCCTCAGAGATGCTTTCATCTACGGGCTTGCTCTCATCCATGGGACAAGTATTAGATGTAATTTCATTGCCCTAACTTGCACAAGAATCTTCGATTCAAGAGAATGCACTAATATAGCTTTCTTAGGAGACCATAAAAGGATAGCCCACTCCTCCAAGCCGTAATTCCTCCAATAGTATCCTATATTTCATGTCATTCTTTATGTGTTTAATCATATCAAATCCAAACCCTAACTTCTCCATTGCTTCTACAAATCAACTTTTCACGATTGGCGCTCCAGATTAGGGCTAGGCAAGGAAAACTAATAGGGCCTAAGTGTAACAACCCTGGTGAAAAATCCATGTAATAAAAGTAAATAAAGGCAAAATAATAACCACGGTTGATGGGAAACTTATTCCAAGCTAAATGTTAGGAAAAAAACATAGTGATGGGATCACTTGTGGTTGATTAATGGCTAAGGAAATTGGAAAAGGAAATGGCAAAGGATTTGGAAAGACACGAGACATTTATTAGCATTTTATTTATGAAAATAATGGAAATTAGGAGAAAATGGAGGTGAAAGGTCACAAGTTGCATGTGAAGAGGAAAATGAAGGAAAATAATGGAAAACGAAGAAAATAGAGGCCTCATTAATAAAAAGGCATATGAGGATCATCACAGACTTTTGTCAGTTTAGTTTTGGACCTCTCTCTCTCTCTCACATACTCTTGGACACTTAGAGTTTTCTTGGAGCATTCTTGGAGAGTGTGGCATACTTGGAGTTTTGGAGCAAGAAGGCAAAGGAAGAGCAAGAAAGCGTAAGAGGACACCAGGATCAACAACTACAATGGGTTTTTCTTGTAGGTGCCGAGTTTCATGTATGTTTTCCTCACTTGTTTTGACATGCATGGCATATGCATGTGATTTATTGGTCATGATCTGTCATTGGCATGGAGGATTACTTGGATTGACAATGGGTTTTCCTAGCCTTTCCATTTCTTGGATAGCCATGGTGTTGTGGGTTCATTTATTTAATTATTTAATTATTTATTTTTTAATTTATTTTAATTTTATTTTTTTAAAATTTTTTTTTTTCCACTGGAAAAATCGTAATCTTTCATTTATGATTGAAAAATTACATGTTGTAGATGCCTTTTGGCATATGCTGCATTTGCTTTTTGCCATTTCTGTAAACAAATTTCAAAAATGGTGCTAAAAAAAGATGCATAGATCCTTCATCACCACGTAGGGTGTATGGATTTCAAGAAATAAACATGTAGACGAAATATTGTATAGGTGGGGAAAAGTCAGACTTTTCTCCCTTTTTTCTTCTCAACCTTTCTCCAACCCCCCTGTGACTCTGTAGGAGTTATAACTGCTAGTGTTGTTTCAACCACAGGTTGTGGATTGTCTTTATCAGAGTCTGATGAGTCTGATATGTGTTGACATTTTGTTCTGCCCATATCCGTAGTATTTGATGTCCTTGCCAATGCTGTGTTTATATGTTCCTGTGGATTAGTGTCTTCTACTGTTGATTCTTTGTTCATCTGATTGGTCTCATTGGGGTTAGCAAAATCCATCTCTTCTTCCTCCTTGTCATCTGAGGGAGGTGGGGGAAATTGCCACCCCTTTACTTGTTTTTCCCATTTTTTCTTTCTGCGGTTGTCTTTTTTGGCTGCTGGACATGTGCTTTGTAGGTGTCCTGTTTGACGGAAAATTCGGCATCTGAATGCAGTATTTTCATAATCTAGAAACTGTGTCCAGCTCCGCTGTCTATACTTCAGCTAAGTTTGGTCTAGCAGGCCTTTGTTGAGGTCTACTTCCACACATATTCGTGCAAAGGCATAAATTCTTTCCTCCACTCGTTGGGTGTCCATTTTGATGTAGCGCCCAATAGTATTTCTGATTCCAGCTAGTACTTGTTGATTCCAGAGATGTATTGGGAGGTTGTGTAGCCGCACCCAAACTGTCATCTTGGAAACGACCATTGTATTAGCATCAAAATCTGGGAACCATGGTGTGATGAAGAGTGCTGTGGAGCCCCAGAACCAAGGTCCTTCCTGTATTACGATGTCTCTGTCTATTGCTGATAGAAATTTCACTATGAAGAAACCCTTGGAACAGAGGTGTATTTCGCATTGTGTGGTCCAGTTCGTGAAGATCCAATGAAATAGATCAGCTAGTTTGGGCCAAAAGCAGTTAAATCTACATATTATAGCTTCTCTTTCATATATATTGCAGTGCTCATCTATTTCTGGTGTGTCTATGTTGTATTCTGGGATATGATTCAGCTGTTCAACAATGTATGGCCTAGCGTCCATACCTGATTGATTCAGTGTTGCTCCTTCTGTGTTTTTCCCTTGTAGGATGTTTTTGAAGGAAATAGTGCCTGGTTTTTTCCCTACTGAACCAGTACCACTTCCTTCAGCCTTGTGAGGATTCCTGCTATTGACGGTTGCGCCCCCTCTGATTCGCAAATTGAGAATGATTATTGACAGGGGTGCAATTTTGTATTCCCAGAGGTATTTTGTGTCTTGTAGCACTCTGCCCCCATGTATCAGATTTTGTGCTCTGATGGGGTATCCCAGTTGTTGCATTATAATTTCCTGCAATTGCTTAATAGAGTTTGCCTCGTTTACCCAAATTAATTTTGATTTTCCTTGAGGGGTTTTTACAAATACTTAGAAACTATAAGCTCTTACCAGGGATCCAGATCTTGTTTTCAGTAGATCTAACCCATAGATTCTACTCTATGTCTTTTGCTCACCTCTACACAGCTTATACAGTGCGAGGGTTTCTAGATATGACAAGTAAATGGGTCGATCTACCATACAGGGGTCTAGATCTAAGAACCCAAGACTCGATCTATGCACAATGCCACAAATCATGGGAGGTGTTGCCCGATCAGGGCTCAATAACAATCGCTCGAACCATTGGAGATCATGATCTGCATCATAATAGTACAGATCAAAAGTCTGACAAGCAAATAACTTGAGTGTTTCATCATACCTTTGACAATGTCGACGATTGTCCACCTTACGAACTCCATTGTTGCTCAAGACAACTCCATCATAAAGCGCGATCTCAGATACCCTCGCCATTTTCCACCCACCTCGACATGTATCCTTTGTGTCTGTATGAAGAGCAGTTCCATGTCCACCGATGCCGACACTGATTATAAATAGATCGTAGTTAAATGTCGTGACGTGGCTTCCCTTTTCTGTGGCTGAAGCCCTCAGTCTATATCCCTGTAGTCTTGGCCTTTCCGTTAGGCAGGCAGCCAAAGCCGCTCTTTAGAAGCATCGGTCAACAGGTACTCCAAATATTTCCTTGTGCAGACCGCAGAGAGAGAGACATGAAGGCCCACCATAATTGGAGACCCCACTATTGTCAGCCTTGGGGTATTTCAAAGACAGAATCACTGCACATTACGCAGCCTGCATGACTGTCGAGTTTTAAAACCCTCGTCTCTTCCATGTTTTATTTTTTATTTATATTTATTTATTTATATTTTTTATTTATATTTATTTATTTATCTATTTATTTATTTATTTATATTTATTTATTTTATTTTTTTCTGATTAATTCTCATGTTTCCTTTAGCTTGGGTTGAGTTACTAGTTCCTCGAGCCTTGGTTGGACAAATGCTCTGGAGCCCTGTAATAGCTTGGGTTGAGTTACTAGTCCTAAAGCCTCAGTTGGAAAAACGCTCTGGATCCTTTGGTGGGTTAAGTTACTAGTCCTGGAGCCTTGGTTGGACAAATGCTCTGAATCCCTGTATAAGCCGTGGGTTGAGTTACTAGTCCTGAAAGCCTTGGTTGAAACAAATGCTTTAGAGCCCTAGAAGGCTTAGATAGAGACCAATCTGATGATGGTTTTCTGATGTCTGACCATGAGGTGGAATCATTGTTTGATGGGTTGAGGTGGTTGGCCTCTGGAAGACTTGGATGGTTTTGGATTGATGTGCTTTACGGGATCTCACATTCATGCTTAGAATCCAACACAGGGGTGACTGGATGAAGAGAGTTTTGGCTCAGCCATGTCTACGGTCGGGTGGTTATGAATACATATTATGATAGTGGCTATGTATGGCTCTCATCATATTTTTTACTCATAAATGAATGAACAATGTACCTATGGCCTAATGGATGAATTGGAAGTTAATGTGTTGAGGCATCAATGCTTCTTACCGATTCTTAGATGAGTATGAGACCCCTATGCTCAGATTTGTTATTTAAACCTGTAGATTACATATTTGTGATATGTTTGATGAAATGCATGTCATGGCTAGTAGGGTCCACTCAAGCCCTTTGTAGGTTTTAACCCTGTACAGAAATTACCTACATACGAATTCTAAAACAAATAAAATAAGCAATGTGAGACCATAACACATAAAACACATGTGCACAGAGATTTTCCCTTGGATCCCAAAACCGGGACTACTAGCTTGATTTTTCATTATGTTCCTTTCAATGTTACAATACATATCTATACATTCCGAAGCATCCAATACCATGGACCGAAAATTATCGCGTCCAAAACCATGGACCGAAAACCATCGCGTCCAAAACCATGGACCAAAAACCATAGGTAGGTTCGCCCAACCTAATATAGGGTCCAAAAAAAATTTTCCTTGGGCGCTGCCCCAGACAGGGGCGACTGTCGCCCCCCCTGTGACCCCCCCACTGCGCAATCGACGCAACGAAGGGGGGCTCTGCCCCCCCTCTAACCCCCCGATTCACTATGTAGGTTAGTCATGGAAAGAATATAACACAGCCCAACACCCTTGTTCAAGTAATTTCATTTGTATCATCATTCCATTGTTATGTTTCCATTATGAAGGTGTCATTTAGTTCTAAGCAACGACTTGGGCTCTGGGCTTGAAAAAGTGGTTCAAATAACGGGACACAGGCACAACATTGGGAAGAAAAGTTCCTGGACACTGGCATACCATGCCATGGGAGAGTCCAGAGCCTTGTGGATGTATGCATGCCAATATCATGGGAGTGTCCAGGGGTTAGTTGGTTATAAAACTCAGTGGGTGTAACAACCCTGGTTAAAAATCCATGTAAAAATATATAAGACCATGGTTATGGGACACTTATTCCAAGATGAATGTTGGGAAATACATCCTAGTGTCGTTGTTCATTTCTACTAATATGGCTAAGGAAATGGGCAAAGGATTTGGAAAGGAAAAATGGAATTTTTGACACATTTAATTATGAAAATAATGGAAATTAAGAGAAAAGGAATGTGAAAGGTCACAGGTTGCATGTTAGGAGGAAAATGAAGGAAAATAATGTAAATTGAAGAAAATAGAGTCCTCATTGATAAAAAGGCTTATGAGGATCAGTTGGCAAGCTTGGTGAGTGTAAGCTTGGTCAGTTCAATTTTGGAGCTCTCTCAATATTCTCTCTATCTCTCACTTAGAGTTTTCTTGGAGTAAACTTGGAGAGTGTGGCATACTTAGAGTTTTGGAGTAAGAAGGAAAAGGAAGAGTAGGAAATCACAAGAGGACATCGAGATCAACAACTACAACAGGTTTTGATTGCAAGTATTAAGTTGCATGTATGTTTTCCTCACTAGTTTTGGCATGCATGACACATGCATGTGGTTTCTTGGTTATGATCCATCACTGACATGGAGGATTGCTTGGATTGATAGTGGATTTTCCTAGCCTTTCCATTTCCTGGATATCCCTGGTATTGTGGGTTCATTTCCTTGTTTTTCTGGTTGGTTCTCATGTTTCCTTTAGCTTGGGTTGAGTTACTAGTTCCTAGAAGCCCTGTAACAACTAGGGTTGAGTTACTAGTCTCGGAAGCCTTGGTTGTACAAACATTCTAGAATCCCTTGGTCGATTGAGTTTCTAGTCCTGGAAGCCCTAGTTAGAAAAATGCTCTAGAATCTTGATAGAAGTTGTGGGTTGAGTTATTAGTCCTAGAAGCCTTGGTTGGAACAAATGTTCTAGAGCCCTGGAAAGCTTGGATAAAGCCCAATATGATGATGGTTTTGTGATGTTCAATCGTGAGAAAGAATCAATATTTGATGGGTTGAGGTGGATGGCCTCTGGAAGCCCTAGATGGTTTTGGATTGATGTGTTCTATGATATCCCACATTCATGCTTGGAATATGGCATACGGATGAATTACTGAAGAGAGATTTGGCTCAACCATTCTACGGTCGGGTGGAACGTGGAATTCCCATCTTGAGTTTGGATTTTTCATCATAAATATGAGATTATTTCTCCTTATATTTCTATGAGTATTATACTGGTTTATATGTGGATCATATGGTTGTGATTTCACTGGTATTTCTGATACTATTATGCTGGTTACATACCAGGACAATTGATAAGGAATTAATCAACACTACAAATCTTGCAAGGGTATCTGGGCTTGCGATTCATGTTGGAAGTTTCCTCAACATTACCAATACTTACAACCATGGTTGGTTGGTGACTTCTTTATTATCTTGCTTCTTCTTCTTCTTCCATTTCTTCTTCTTCTTAGTCACCTAGTTACTAGCTTCAAGGCTTTTACCAAGCGAAGAAGAAGAAAGAGAGGAGGACATGTTGGGTGAATAAGGTAAACAGTTAATATGAGCTTGGTGATTTTGATATGGTGAACTTGGTTGAGGTGTAATAGTTTGGGTATTTAGGATCAAAGAAGTTGAAAACAACCACACCGGTAAACCTTCGTGAATCCAAGAAGCGACAATGTAGCCATATAAGGAGGACTGACATTTTCAAATTCAGGAAAAGGACTAGGATTCTCGTTAAAAGGGGTTTCTTCATCAGTAACTTCCAGCATTTTTTCCATTAGCTTCAACTTAGATAAATTTATTACCAATGTTAACAATTCAAAATCACAATCCACACACAAGGTCTATAAAAAATAAAAACAAGTAAATAACATGCACTAGTAAATCTAAGGAGTTAAACCATGCAAACAAACTTTTCACAATGAAATAACAAGTTGGTGATGAAATCCAACGTCGCAGAGATCAATGTGAAAAGTGGCTAAAGATAGAGCAGGTGGAACCAGTTATGCTGACAACCTGCTTAACGTACACAATCTTGTGCATGTAATCTTCACTTATGCCATCTCGAGTGAAGAATACCCTCCAAAAAGGTCCAAGTGAGTCTAGCCAATGTATGTTATAAGTACAATAGAGACTTCCCATCCATCGTCACCTTGGTTAATAGCCCTAAGAATATGGTCTCTAAGGTTACCACTTAAAATAATTTAACCTGGGGGGACAGTCACAAATCGGACATACATGCAAGGGAAGAGTAACAAATCTCAAACCCTTTGAAAGCTCCTCAACATGGTTAATATAAGGTTTACTTTCAAGTGACTCCCAAGTGCCTTTTGACACTATTTTTAAAATGTGTAAATCACTCTACCATAACCAATGAAGTGGGGTCTATCACTCCACTAGGTCTGACATGATCTTGTGCTTAAGTCCTTTGTAAGGGGAGCTTCCCATAACCAAATTGTAGTAAATGGATTTACTCCCTATCGAAAGATTCTAATGTTTGTTTGTAGCTTTGGAAATTTAACTCACTTCCCTATTCCAAATCCCGACAACCTGATCTAATGCGGGTGGAAAAGAGCCCTGAAATAATAAAAGTTTCTAAATTGATTTCATTAGCTCTATTTTTTTAATTTGTTATTTACTCAAAGGGTAAATGGATGTGAAACTAATGGTTTTATGACTTGACGCAAAACCTTAAAGCAATTGAACATGAAATTGTAATATTTTCTTTTCGATGAATTGTAACTAAAATAAGGGAAGATGTTTCATTAACTTTTCAAAAATATAAGAATCAATGAATCATTTTCAATATACAAATCAAAGAGAATGGAAAATATATGATTCTTGGATCTTCTTCAAGAATTGCAACCTAAATTCCTCAAAATCTAAGTTACAAGAAGAAAAATTTTGATCTTAAAAACTTCTTACATACCCAAAAACAAACAATGAATTCTTCCTTCAACAAACACAAGCCATAATTTCAATTTTCTGTAATGAGTTAAAAATCATTGTAAGGAGAAGATTGTGTTGTCTTATAGAGAGAAATAATCATTATTCACTTTGATAAAACAACAAACTCCTAATCACAAGTGCTTCCTTGAAAAATGCTAAATTTTCCTAATACTAATGATTCTTTGCAATTATGAAAACAAAGTACCTAATATGATATTTTGACATAAAAAAGGATAGACTCAAACTATCTCAACAATGACTTATCCTTGTTTTATTAATCAACAATGCACCAGATCAAACCTTGAACCCTAATTTTCAAAAGTAAGAATTCTTCAAAAAGAAAACCCAAAACATAAAAAAAAGACATTTCTAACAAGCCTAAATAAACACAACAATCAAAAGTTCATGGACTTAGCAATGGGAAAGCTTAAATTTTCAAAAAAACTTCTGCATGTTTATAGGAAACTAGTATGATTTAGTGACTATATGCATTGTTTCTAAAATCTAAGTTGGAAAAAGTACACTTTGTGACTAAAGATAAAGTGCACACTTTGTGGGAAAATTTAAGAAAAAAACAAGAATAAGCCAAACAAATCATAAAATCCAGACTTTCAATATTTTTCAGACACCGAGAGAGGGCTATAAAAAAGGATCAAAATTCAAAACAAGGAGATGATGAAGAACAAGATGTTCCTTAGCGGAGTCGCCAATTTGTTAGGCAGACTAATCCTTCTTGCAAACAAGATGGATCTCCCCAAATCTCAAACAAAATCTAATAACAAACAAGAAAATAACTGCTACCTTTCCTTAGCTTATGCTTGATTGAAATAAGTAATATGCAAGGGACGACTTACAAAGTTAACAAAGTTCCAGTTGAAGTCCTTTAAGTGCCTTCCACAGTTGGATTCTTCTCGATGCTTTAGAGACCGTTCCAATTCTTTCCACAACTTCTCCATGATGTTTCAAAGGAGATCCACATATACAAAAATACACAAAGGATCAAAGCATCTAATATATAGAAACACGAATAAATGAAGTTTTTACCTCAATATATATCATAAATTGAATCAATAACTAGTCATAACCTATGTGATTGATCAAGGAATCTCACAAATGATATCAGAATAGACATGATTAGGAAAGAACAATTTCTTTTTATTAAATAAATAGGAGAACAAACTTACAACCTCATTTCCTTGATGTTACAAGCCTCTTCCCATGATCTCCAACCTTCTCCTTGGATGGAAATCCTTCTAGCCCTATTTATGCAACATAATCCTACCTTCAATGGTCCTCCCTAATCCTCTAGTCTGTGTTTGGTTTATAGGCCAAGAGGAGGAGGTTTTGGATCCTCTTCCTAAGGGATGAGATCCATAAATGTTGGGATAGGGGATCCACAAAGAGAGGGAAGTAGCTCCATAATGGGAGGGATCATGCTTGAGTAAGCATCAATTCAAAGTTGTTAGTTGGGAAAGATTTAAATAACAAAGCTTCTAGAATTTACTTTTTATTTTTCACTTGCATTGAGTCATGTGCGCAGGCCACAGTGTAAGACAAAGTGTACTTTTGTGCAGACTCTAATGGTTTATTATGTGTATGCGTAAAAACTGACTAGTGAACTATGCAGGTAATTGAAAATAGGTTTTTGGGACTTAAGACCTAGGAATTTCATTGTCTTTGGAATTGTTTATATTATATCCTTGCAGGGGTATTCTTTGGAACACTTTTATGGATAGCAAAATATCCAAACCGACGGTCATTTTCCTAATGCGATAAAATGACGTGTAACAATGACCCAACCCAAGGAAGAACAATGCCTAGGGTTTCCCCAGATGTTGTACTCCATCCATTACATTATATTGTTTTCTAAATCATTGAATGAATTAGAACAATTGTCATGGTTTGAAGAAATAGATTCATAGGAAGAAGTAATTCAATCTATATTCACTATTAATCAAGATATTGATTTCAAGGATGGAGTAAATGAAAATTTGTTAGATGATTTCATTTCTAATCTAGATATTATGAAACAACTAAAAACAACTCAACATATGGCTAAAAATCATTTATTAGAATAAAGTTTTTAGAATGATTGTACAACAAATACTTTACAATATTTATTTCAAACAATTTTTCTTGTAAACTCAATGGCTAATTCAAATAGAAAAGTTGTTGAAATTGAATTGGGGAAACTTTGAATATCAGTTCAAAATTGGAAGCATATTAAGAAAACCAATTGATTAAAGTATTAAATAAATATTCCAAAGCATTTGGTCGGGATTACAAAAATATGTAAGGAATTCATTCTAGCACATGCATTCATCATATATACATAGTTGAAGATGTAAAACCTATAAGACAACCTCAATGGAAAACAAATTCAATACTTAAGGACGTAGTGAAAGATGAACTCCAAACATTATGAAAGGTATCTTTTATCTACCCGATCTCTAATAGTGAATGGGTTTCTCCTTTAGTTGTTGTGCCTAAAAGAATGGCAAATGACAAGTCTATATTGATTATAGAGAATTAAATAAATTTACCATTAAAGATCATTTTATAATACCATTCATTGACCAAGTCCTATACACCCTAACTAGGAATAAATATTTTCTTCTTGGATGTAGCTTTAAAGGATTAGGACAAAATAAATTTCACATGTCCTTGGGGAACATATGCCTCTAAGGTATTACCCTTTGATTTTTGTTATGCATCAAATACATTTCACGAGTAGTCTTAGACATATTTGCTGATTTAATACAAAATTGTGTTGAAATTCGTATGGAGATACTTTTGAAGAATCTTTAATTAATTGAGAAAATCTTCTAAAAAGATGCATAAAGGCCAAATATCCCTTATCAAAGAGAAAAATTTTATGGTACTAACAAAAGGGATCATACTGGTACATCATCATATATATGGTAAAGGAATAACAATAGATTCAACCAAGATTGAAATCATTTCTAAATTACCAGTTCCATAAAGTCAAAGAGATGTAAGAATTTTCCTAGGTTATGCAGGGTATTATTGTTGATTCATAGAAACTTTAGAAAAATAGCCCTTCCATTGTTCAAATTTCTTTCTAAAGACATTGGATTTTATTGTAATTATAACTACCAAATTGTTTTTGAGAAGCTTAAACAAAAACTATCTACAACACTAGTATTAAGAGGGCCTAATTGGGATTTCCCATTTCATATTTCCATAGATGCATTTGATACAAAAATAGGGGCAGCATTTGGTCAAAAGAATAACCTTAAGACTTATGCCATTTATTTTATTAACAAAACTCTAACTGCTACTAAGCTCAATTACACTATTACTAAGAAAAAAATGTTGGAATTTGTGCATGCAGTCAACAAGTTCTATTATATCATCGACTATTAAATTTTTATCCATACCGACCATTCTACCATCAGATACTTAATGGATAAATTTATTACTAATGGTAGAATAACACGATGTATATTATTGTTGTAAGAGTTTAATATCACTATCATAAATAATCATGGAAAGGAAAATTAAATGGTAGACTTTCTATCATGCCTTAATAACCCTCGTGAGAAGGTTCCATTTTCTAATACTTTTTCAAATAAGCATTTGTTTGTTATATCTATTAGAACTCCATGGCTTGTTGATATGGGAAATTACTTGTCTTCAAGAAATTCACCATCCCATTTCACATCAAAAGAAAATAAAATGATAATCAAACAAAGTGCTAGATATTCTTAGATTAAAGGAAATCTCTTTTACACGGAACTTGAACTTGTAATTAGAATGTGTATGAGAAAATGAAATATTAAAAGTTTTAAAATCTTGTCATGATAAACCTTATGGTGGGAAAATTTTCAAATAAGAGAATTTCCTATAACATACTTCATCAAGGTTATTATTGGCTATCCATTTTTAAATATACTAGGAAATATGTTTGATGTTGTCACAATTGGCAATGGATGGGCTAACTTGTACCCTCTAATAAAATGCCCTTGTGGCCATAAGTTCTCATAGATACATTTAAAAAATGGGTTGTACATTTCATAGGTCCTATCAACCCTGTATAAAAAAGAAAAAGATACATTATGGTATGTATTGATTATGTCACCAAGTGGGCAGAAGAAAAATAATTATCAAGAGTTTCAAAACAATTAATGGTTAATTTTCTCTTTGAGAACAGTTTTGTAAGATTTGGAGTCTCCAAAGAAATTGTCACTAACCAAGGAGCACAATTTACCTCTAAACGTGTGAAAATAATGGTGGAAAAGTGAAAGATAAAGCATTAGAAGTCCACTCTTTATCATCCAAAGGCCAATGGTAAGGTGGAATAAACCAACAAAACTTTGGGTATGATCATCACCAAGACAATTCAACTACATCGGAAGCACTAGTAAAAACGGTTTCCAAAGGCTTTGTGAAATTATAGAACAACCTGGAAAAGTACTATTGGCTTTACTCCTGATGAATTGGTATATGGTAAACAAATAATTCTTCCCATTGAAGTTCAAGCACAAACCTTCATACTAGCAACTGAATTAGGGTTATGTCTATTAAAAGCAAAAAAGGAAATAATCATGTAGTTAAATGAGTTAGAAGAGATGGGATAGGAAGCATTACAACAAAATACTTTAATCCAACGACAAAGATTGAAATGAAATGATAAGTTCAATAAGAAAAAAGACTTCAAAGTTGATGATTGGGATTTTCTTTTTATTCCAAATTCAAAGGTTTGAAAGGAAAATTCACCACTCACTATCTTGGCACATATGAAGTGGAGGAAGTATTTAACAATGGATCAGTTAGGATAAAGACATTAAAGAAGAATGAGCTTAGTCTATGGTTAATGACCCCTAAATCAGTAAGAATTTATGGCCCTATTATTTCAACAAGTTGAGATGCATGTCATGGGTATAGGAAACAATACACCTACCCCTCTTCAATCCGAAAAATTACTTTTCCAAAAAAAATATGTGTGTGTGAACAAAAAGAAAAAATAATAAAAATGTTTAGTTGTGAAAATCTAGGTTCGTGGTACAACATAAACTTGAATTTTAATTAGCAAACCAAGGAATTGGCTAATGAAATTCTAAATAAAATATATACCCACTACTTTCATTTCTATTGTCAAAGTTGTTAATAATCCTCAATGACAATTCAGTGATAATCTGAGGAAAATACTTGTCAAAATAAATTTTGAATTCTTGAGAATTATCTCAAAGGATTTTCATAAAAAAAATGTACAATTGAATCTCTTATTCCAAAAATATCTAATCATTATTCCTATACATATACACAACCAACATAGTAATTTCTAAAGAAGCAATATCGGTATAATTTCACGAGGGGAACATGGAGGAATTTCCAAAGAAGTTAAATATCCATTCAAGTTTCCAATAAAAAGTGAAAGGCCTATTCAAGGTGGCTAAGTCCTTCTAACCTCTAGAAGAAGAAAATATTAGGCCTTTTTAAAGTCAAATAAGTCCATAAATAATAAATTATTTATTCCATGAGTAGCAGCAAAAGTCAAAGAAAAAAATTAAAGGACACAAGCATCATCATGAAGGTCGTAATACAAGTCGGTAAGATTTGTTTTTTTAGTGCTTTCAAATTTCATTGAAAAATTCTCATTTAAAAGATACTGACAAGAATATCTTTTATGTGCCATCATCCTCAAAATTTTGATAGTTAAAACCTAAAATTTTTTCAGTTCTTAAATGCCAATAACATGTTGCATATGAATCTTAATTTCTTGTCGTTATATCGTTCCATTATATTTCCTATTATATATTTATTTTCAATGTAACTCTTTTCATAAAGATACCCTTGGCCTAGATCCATTGCATTCCTAACCTAGACCTAAAAGCCTAACATTACACATGCTAAAATTCTAGTCCTAATTCATTTTTCAAAACCTAATTTCTACTCTATTACGTACTATACAAACTTGTAGAAAAATAGGGCATCATTAGCATGCTATGTTTGGAAACTAAAAAGAGATATCACATTAATTTATGCTTATAAAGAAATGAGCTCGTATGAAAATTCATTCATAAGTTCATAAGTATTCTACAAGTTTCAATGAGATTACTACTGAATCATTTTAGACAGTGCAACAATTCTTGTCGTATGGAAATGCTTTGTTTTCAAGGTTAAACTTTGATAAGTCATCATTAAAGTAAATGTTTTGTTCTTGAAATAATAAGGGTACCTTTGCAACCTACATGAATGATCTCATAATTGAAATGCATACTAGGGTGTTAGGTACCTATAATACTAGTGTACCCCTTATTGTTATTGTTGTGACCAGCTAGACCCCATATTGTTATTGTTATGCCCGTTAGAAGCCCACTATTGTTATGTTGTGCCCTTAAATTATTATTGTTATGTAGACTCTGATTATATTGTGACCCCTTAGACTCCTATATATACAAACGAGGTCTTGTCATTTGTATCATCCAAGAATTGTTCATTTATGTAATGTAAAGGAGGTTTTCCCCTCGAAGAGGATAATTTTTAAGTCGTTAATCTATCAATTTATGAGCTGGTTGCATAACATAGGGATTATTATGAGAATAAGATGATAAAAATGCAAAAGGCTCTGGTTTCTACTCTCTTTCCATGCACTATGGTTTTGTCTTACCATGAGTGTATTATCATCTTAAAATTGGATGTAAATATGTAAATCTTCTAATCAACATAGTGGAGGAAAACAATATATTTTGTGAATGTTGAAGCTGATCAAAAGATACAACCATCCATTTCAAAAGCTACAGAAAACCATTCAAGAAGTTGCATGTGACCGGTACTTCACACGAAGTCTTGACATGCTAATTACTATTGAATACACATAAAAGGAACTTCGGTTGAATATTGTTTAATTAAAACCATGTTTATTCCTATTTATGCTTCCTATATGCATCTAAATTAGTCAGCCCACAGATAATTGCATTCACATAAATTCACCAAATTTTTGAGCAAAAGGAAAGCGTATTCATACAAGTTTTTGTTAATTGATAAGGTGGTAGCAATTTCAGATGCACAAGTGTTGTGATCAAGATTTGACATCCTTTTCACCACCTTTTCCCTACCTTTTTGATCATTTTTCCTTCCATAATCATATCCTTTTATCTAATTATTTATATTTTTGACTAAGGTATGTCACTTTCTCATGTCACTCCAACTTATGCAAATTTTCTTGCATTTGATAAGAGAGTAGTTATTTTGGGCATTTTTACTCATAAAATGATGAATAAGAATGTTTATAAGATGACCTAGTTGGCTAGAACGTTGTTATTCCCCTATTCCAGATGTTATGATGTTGTTTTTCGAAGATTTTGTGACGTTGTCACACCAGGCCAATGACAATTAGCTCTGTTGTTATTTCAATGTTGATACTTCGTTCTATGATGATACAATTCTCATTTTTATTTTGGGTGTCGATGCATATGTTGTTACTTAGTAGGGTCAACTTGGACAATTGTTCCAGCAACAAATTGATTTTTCTTAACAATATGGCCAATTTGGCAATGACAATTATGATTCCTAGCATTCTAGCTACTCACTAAACTCAGGAAATAATTGTGGAATTGATCTTATTTGCAATTATTTTTTTGTAATTCTTGTAAAAAGGGACCTCCAGCTACTATTATTTGAACAACCTAAGAATCGAAATATTCTCTTGGTTGTTCATCATGATTTATCCCAAGATTGGATTAGGTAGCCAAACTTATAAGAAATATCTCTCTACCCCAAAAAAGGGGTTGGAATTATTGTTTTGAACTGTACATCTGCCTACATCTTATTTTAAAAGTTAATGCAATTCTCAACAAGTTTGTGGTTTTGCTTATGAATTGTTGTACTAACTTGTGAGTTGTATGTTTTTCCAACTCCCTGTTAATGATGAAGGGCCCTCTTCCTTAGTAGGGATTGATGTGTGTACATAAAGGTAGCATAGTTACTTTGTTTATTTGATTGTATGTTGAGGTTTCAATACCCGTAATTGTGTTTTATTGTTGTTATATATTTCTTGTTGTATTGAAGCACTACAATTATTAATCGGTCATGCTAGCTTGCAGAAGGTTTGAATAATGGAATATTAACATTCAACCATAGCCATTGTAGAATCAATTTTTATCATTCGTATGTTACTACTATTGATTTACCACTATTACAAATTACTATGATTTATCTCTATTAGAGAGTGTTGATTAGTTGTTACTATATACTGTCATGATTTATTCCTAATATAGAGTTGTGACTGGTTGTTGTTTCAGATTGTTATGGTTCATTATGCATCTCAATATATATTATTTTATAGAATAGTGATACAACATATTGTTACAATTGTTGATATGTAAATATTGTGTGTAGTGCCATTCCACCTGACAGTTACAACTTTCCTTTATTATTTCCAACCCTATGTCATTGATTCCATCTCAATAGTAGCATTTATGTTAACAAAGTGGTTGTGTTGTTACATGATTCCATTTCTAAATTGGAAGCATAATAATTGGTAATTATGTGGTTGTGGTTGAGTTATTTCATACATGTGAGGACTTGATTTTTGTGAGAGTTATTTCCTATCTGCAAGAGTGGTTTAGTGTAGCTGAGTGCTCTTTTATTTCTACAAGCGTGATTTCCATTTACAGAACTATGTGCAAAGAGTTTTCTTTTATGCAAGTGTGAAGTTTGACAACGAGATCTTCACAACATTGAGTTTATTTTCATTCCTACTAGTGTGAATAGTCATAGTAATATTGGGCTTGATTGAAGGTTGAGTTCTTGTAGTGAAAGCATCATCTTAGGGAATAGTTAGTGTTACTTAATGAATGTTGATTGCATATATTGTGTGTGATAACCTTGAAATAAATAGAGCTACCCTTGTTGACGATCATGTTAGTGAGATTGCATTGTGAAGACAATAAAAACCCCCAGCATTTTGGCAGCATTACCAAGGAGGTTATTAGAGGCACAAAGATTTAGTTGGCATCATTTCTCTTGATATATTGATGACATGTTATACAGGATGAATGAATAGAAGAGGAGAGAAACATAGTGCCCCCCAAAATCCTAACCCCATGGGAAGAATAGGTCGTGGAGGAAAGAATCAAGAATTGGGATGAGTAGAATTCATCTAGAAAATGACCTCAAAAGTGGGAGTAGATCCATTTGCCTCTAGGGAAAACTCTTGGAGAATAAGACCTTGCAGGTCATATTCTTCAGCTACAAAGTTTTAGAGGACGGAGTCCCAAGGATCAACAACTTTGGAAGTAGAATTGCCCCGTGAGCCATCTGAGGCAAGTGTACATATCTCTCCTCACATTGAAACATCTATGTCATTATTAGACGATGAATATCAGGACCTAGTAGAAGAACAAGGAGAAAAATATATGCATAGTTCAAATCAAGAATATCTAAGTTGGGAGTACGAGCATCCCCTTGATAACTTTGTTTCTAATTTGAGAAGTCATGTAAGGCACCCTAAGGAGTCATCAACATAACCTTTATAGCAAGGGAGACTTGTTGGAGGACAACGAGTATTTAAAGAAGCGTTGGAACATCTCCTAAATTTTCTACAGAACCAAATGGTGAATACAATTGCAAAGGACACAATTAACACTATTGAATTCCCTATTGGGAATATTATTGAACAAGATCTCATGAAAAAAAATTCCTCTTTCATCTCTTTTTAAATTTCATGGATTAACCAGTGAACACATGGACACCTTCCTCTTTGAGTTTGACATTTTGTGTCAAAGTTTTGATTATACTACAGATGCCAAAAATTTGAAATTTTTCCTTGCCACCTTAAACAAAGTAGCATTAAGATGGTTTATGGGCCTTGGAGGTGAGTCCATTTCTTCTTGGGATAGAATGGAAAAGAGTTTCCTAGGAAAGTATCAAGAATATGATAGAACTAGAGATAAGATCAAAGAACTCTTCAATATGACTAAAAAAAGAAGATGACAAATTTAGAAGACTATTTTGAGCACCTCCAATATAATTTATAGAGGTACAAGCACAATGATTTGGCTAAATATATTATGAATACTATTCTGGTTGATGGAATGAGAGATGACTATGTGGATATTGAACCTCATGGGGAAGGAGACATTTCTAAGGAACCTTTTGATGATATAGTGGTTCTATATTTGAGGAGTTCAAGGGGATAATAAAGGAACAAAACATTGGCTCGAGATGTGTTTTCCATAATACAAAATTCAAACAATGGTGGATTAACTAGAGTAGAAATTGATCACACTTGAAAATTTTAAAATTGATATCATTAGCTCTTTATCTTCACAATTGAATGTTTTGTAGGAAAATAAAAAACTGGCAGAAATTAATAAATCATTGTTAGTGTTATTCTCAAATTATAGGAAGAAGCACCCTCTCAAAGAATGCTCACTTAACAATGTAGAAGCCTATGGAATATGGGAGTAGAGTCATTAGATGAAGCTTTTCCCATCACTCCCAAGATTAAAAGAGATTAAAAGAAGTATTTAAATAATCTGATCAGGAGATTAAGCCAACATACTTTATTAGCTCCAAGAATTCATGGAAAGATTGACTGGTAGGTATAGCCCAAGATCCATCATCTTCTTTCAATACTTGGACTAACATGTATAACTCTTTATTTGTACCACAATAAATATAGTACCCAACAACTTCGTGGTAGTTTACTAGCCCTCCTCCAATTCAACACCCTACACCATGGTGATAATGGTCCTCTCCTCAAAACCAAACATTCTAGTGGCCTCATGGATGACATGGAGCCTTTTTCCTGGGAAATTTTCCTGTTCCTACATAACTTCCTATGCAACAACAACAACTACAATTCTCGTCCAATGTGTCACTAAGTAATCCTCCCCTGCAACCCCAACTACCTATGTAATCTAACCCAAACCCAAATAATAAGGCGGTGCAATGAGTTGAATATCCCATCTTCCCTACTTACTACATCTCCTTTGCTGAATGTAATGATATACACTTGAGGTCATGAAAAGTAGAAAATGGGGATATTCCCATGTCATTACAGAGCATAACAAAGAGAGTTCACCCTAGAATGAATATTTTATTCAAAAGACATTAAAAGAAAAGCGTGTTGAAACTCCTCTAGCAACCAAGTTGTCATTACTATTGAAACAATTCTGAATCCACCCTATCTAGAGTGATTATCTTTAGCCAAGACTGCTCCACAACCAAAGTATGATTTCTTAAAGGAGTTGAAAAACCTATAAGTTGGGATTCCCTTGTTACAAGTTGTTAGATACATTTTGATTTATGAAAAAAAAATAAGGGAACTGTGTGTTAAAAGACCCAATAGGAAACCCCAATATCCCCCCATTGTTCATATGGTGGGAAAATTGTCAGAATTAATTTTAGAAAAGACCCTGCCAACCAGACATGATGATCCTAGTAATCTAACAATAATTGTTCCTATTGGAAAAATGACTATTCCAAACATAATGGTTGATTTGGGCACTACAATAAATGTGATGGCTAGAGAAACCCTTGAGTTGCTTGGATTCACCAATTTAAGACTAATCACTATTGTACTAGAACTAACCGA
Organism: Pinus taeda; assembly: GCA_000404065.3. Taxonomy (NCBI): domain Eukaryota; kingdom Viridiplantae; phylum Streptophyta; class Pinopsida; order Pinales; family Pinaceae; genus Pinus; species Pinus taeda. The sequence goes on from APFE030960957.1 coordinate 169,267, forward strand.
TCGATCTAAAATTCAACCAAGAGTCTTAGAGGATGTTGTCATTTCTATGGATTCTTGGGAATACCCTATTGAAATTTTAGTGTTGCATACCAAGACTCGCCCAAGAGGAATCCCCTAATTTTGGGCAGACCCTAGCTAGCCACTGTTGGCATTTACCAACTTCAAGTCTTGGTTTATGATGATATCTAAAGGGAATACCGTGAATAATATCATCCTTTATCCCTCAACCAAACCAAGCATTTACTATGAAATTCCCTTGTGGGAAGAATTTGATCTAGAAGAAGATGATGTGCAACCACTTCTCACAATTGGTAAGGCTCTTTGCTTTAAGGATGAATTAGAGGATGACACCATTAATAATTTCATTAGCAACCCTTTCGTTGTTACTTAGAAAGCATTTGAACTCCTGAATACCATAATGAATGAACCCAATCAGGACACTCCTATTGACAATCTTATTATAATAAATATAGTTGTAGTTGAGGTTAAGCCTGGAAAGACCTTAAATATCAATCCAAATATATCTCCTACGGAATCAGAGTGGTTGATACCATTGTTTCAAGAACAAAAGGAGGATTTTTCTTGGGATTACATGGACATGAAGGGAATCCACCCTGATCTGTGCACCCATCATATTTATATCAAGGATAATTGTCATCACGTTTGTCAGCCACAATTATGAATGAACCCAACTCTAAAGTACATTGTCAAAAGGAACTACAAAAATTGTTGAATGCCAATTTCATCTACCTGATCTTTGACAGCCAGTGGGTATCCTCATTACAGATTATGCTAAATAAGAATGGAAAGTGGAAGATCCACATTGATTATAGGGAATTAAATGAGGTCACATAGAATGATCACTTCCCATTACCTTGTATTGACCAGGTTCTTGACACCATGTCTGATAATATTTTTTTCTCATTTATTGATGGCTTTAGTGGATACAACCAAATCAAAATTTCCCTTGAAGATCAAGATAAAACTACATTTACTTTCCCATGGGGAATGTTTGCATATCGAGCCCTTCCTTTCAGAATTTATAATGTGTCTGCTACCTTCCAACAACTTGTGTTAGGAATATTTTTGGATTTGGTTAATTGTTGTGTTGAGATCTACATGGATGACTTTACCCCATATGGCGATACATTTGACATAGAATTAGCTAATCTTGGAAAAGTGATGATACCATGTAGACACACTAATATTTCTTTAAGTACTAAGAAATACCATATGCTAATGAAAGAAGGAGTTGTACTTGGAAACTATCTTTCTTCTATAGGGATATGAGTTCATCTAGCTAAAGTCGAGGTAATCTTGAAAATCCCCCTTTTGAAAACCAAAAAGAGGTATGCAACTTCTTAGGTCATGTAGGTTATTATAGGCATTTTATTGAAAATTTCTCTAAACTTGCATCTCCATTGTTTATGTTACTTGCAAAGGATGCATAATTTACATTTACTGATAATTATCAAAATGCTTTTACAAGTCTAAAGAGGTGTGCTTTTTAAGCTCCTATCCTATGAGGACACAACTGGACCTTTCCATTCCATATTAGTATAGAGGCTTTTGATACCACTATTGGATCCATGTTAGGAAAATAAGAAGAACGAAAACGTTATGTCATCTACTATATCAACAAGAACTTGACCTTCACAAAACTAAATTACATGGTAACTACAAGGAGTTTCTTGTTGTTGTGCGTGATATTAATAAGTTTTGGAATTATACCACATATTATTAGGTTTTTGTACATACTGACCACTCTTCCATTCAATTTCTAATGAATAAACCTATTACTAATGGTAGAGTCACTATGTGATTACTTTTGCTACAAGAATTTGACATTACTGTTGTAGATAAGTCTAGGAAGGATAAAGTCGTTATTGACTTTCTTTCTAGGATTACCAATAGTAGTGATAGTTTATCTATTGAGGATTCCTTTCCACATAAGCACCTTTTTGCGGTATTTACTCACTCACCTTTGTATGCATATATTGTTAATTATCTTGCTACATGAAGGATCTCCTACCACCTCTCTCCCAGAGAAAAGAAAAACAACATTTTAAAAGGTGCCCTAATATTCATGGGTGGATGGCTATCTCTTAAACATTGGGCCTGATCTTGAGATATGGCACTATGTAAGGGAAGATGAAGTCCATGATATCTTAAATTCTTGCCATGATGAGCCTTGTGGTGGACACATTGTTGATAGGGGAATAAGTCATAAAGTGCTTTGTATGGGCTACTTTTAGCCCAACATATTACAAAGTGTAAAGAAGTATGTACAAAGGTGTGATAGCTACCAAAGGATGAGCCAACCTATCCAATCAGATAATATGCCAATACAAAGTTGGTGGGCTATCGATCATTTTACAAAATCGGCGCTTTCTTTTGTGGGGCCTATTAAACCCCCATCTTATTAGAAGTCCTACATTCTAGTTTGTAAAAACTATGTAACCAAATGGGTCGAGGCCAAGGCACTCATTAGAGGCACTAGGACTTTTTTTTAGACTTCTTTTTTGAGGACATATTTGTTCATTATGGGGTGTCGAGAGGGATAGTTACAGATGGACGGCCACAATTTACTTCCTGACTGATTGAGAAGCTCATCAAGAAGTAAAATATTTTCCACATGATCACTTTAACTTACCACCCATATGATTATGGATACGTGGAGAGTACCAATAAAGTCATTGAGGTTATTATTACTAAGATCATGGATATTCACTACATATATTGAGTTGAGAGACTTCTGGAGGCACTTTGGGCTTACAGGACTACATGGGGGAACACCACGGGTTTCTCTTCATAAGAGCTTGTGTATGGTAAGAGTCTTATTTTTCCTATTGAGTTTGAGATCAAAACACTTAGGACTACTTTAGAAGTGAATCTGAATTTAACTACAACACAAAGACATAGTTTAGACCAGCTCAACAATGTGGATGAAATGCACTTGGTTTCCATATAATGCACCAATATCATTAAGAAACAATGCACCATGCATGCCATGTTTATGAAGAAGAAGGTGCTTTAGAACAGTGTTTGAGCACTATGATATGACTCCTAGTTCAAGGAATTCAAAGGAACGATTTGTACTAGGTGGTCAGTTCCTTATGAAGTAGACACAAACTTCGACAATGAGACTATTAATGTGACAACCATCAACATATTAAAAACTTCTTTGCTCGACAATAGAAATTGTCTTTGATTGTATCATAAACCACATTCTAAGGATTCATTTTCTCACATTGTCTCAAATTTAGATCTTGAGATTATTGGCGTAGGGGAGCATCTTCCCACGCCACCAAATGCTTAGTTTATTTAGAAATGTATCAACTGAAAACTAGCTTGTTGGCAATTGTTTCCACTTTCTTATGCATTATATATCCTTTTTCCTAATAATAATAGATCTCAAATGGATATTTTTATATTTTATTACAATTTCCATTACATTAATTGTTGATACACTGACGTTGATACTGTGGGCACTATCATTTTCTTACATTATTACTAAATATTGTTGCTATTGTAGCCACAAAATTAAGTCTCAACATTTTTTGCCAAAGGAGACCACTAATGTTGATTTCCATGAACTATTATAGCATTGTACCTTTTTCCAAGTCAACATTGTCACGTCATAAATGTCATAATCAATCGCAAGGTCACATAATATGGTAAGCATCTGATAAGTACTTCTCTCTTTCATTTTCTTCCATCACTGTGATTTGAGTGACATGACCCACCTGCCACAATAGTTGAGGACAAAATCAACCTTAATTGGGGGGAAGGTTTACAACATACCTTCATCCAATACATTATGCACAATGACACAAATGCCACAACATACATCATATATTGGCAAACCACATTCTCGACATTTCACCACTCTTGATGCCACATTTATTTCCTTTCCACCTTAGTTACTTTGACGCAATCTCTTGTAATTTTTCCATATATCCCGACATTAATTTCCAATTATGACACCCATTGGTATGAACCTTGCTAATTTTTGAAAAATTAACATTCTTCTTCCCAACAACAATTGCATGTTGCATCTACTATAATTATAACACCTGGATAGAACCATGAGAGGAGCTAATGCATGTCATTAACCTTACTCAACTGAATTATTGCATAATTACTCGATAGTTTACATGATTTTTCAAAACGTTGGGTGTCTAGCATACTTTGAGAAGTTTAAGGGATTTAGCAAATCCATTTCTCTCAAATTCACATAGAATTTGACAAAACATAGCTTGACTGTAAGAGGAGTAGAAATTGCAGTTACAAAAGAAGTAATTGCTCGATTAACAAGTTTATATCAGATTGGAGTAAGTTAGTTCAGTAGGAAAATGTTTGTTCTAATAGCAAAGGCCAATTTTCTAAGAGAGGGTGAACAAATAAAAAACAATAGTAAAGACATAGAAAGAGTTTCACTGATACACCCATGGGGGGATGTAGCATACTTTTTGCAAAAATACATTACTTGTTAAGGATGATTTGGGATATTTTTCAACTATCACTTCATGTTGTTGGCCCACCTCTACCATGGGAAATCATTCAAAATTCCTTACTTATTGCTATAACCATTGAAGCATAAGGCTAATGTTTTTGGGCAGGAAAAACACCCATAAATATTCATGAAAACATGGGATGATTAAGCTTGTCATTATTGATGCATTGAAGCAATAAGGAATAAAATGGATAGGATTGGTGACATTTGTCATATGGTCAGCTCAAGGAGTTGATAGAGAATAATTGAGGAGTGAATCAAAAGAAGAAGCAAAGGAAAAAAACAAGGATGTTGGGATGGAAGAGGTAGGACTGAGCAACATGGATGGTACTAACACTGAAAGTTCTCTTTCTAGAGACTCTCATGTTGACACACCTATTGAGGGCATCCATGTTGATATACTGGTTGATATAACTAGTGGACAATTGATGAGCCAAAAATTTGAAGCCTTCCCAATTGAAGAAAAATAACCCCTAATGACAAGAATTAGGAAATCTTAATTAAAAATATCTATGGGTGTATGATTGTTGAGTCCCAAACTTACATCTTCCCTACACACCCTTTTAGCCTTTTTCTCTAGTTACCTGAACCTCCAAGCTATCAAATCATTGCATATTAGTTTAAAATGAGCATATAAATGGTTTCTTAACTATGTTTTGTGACTTCTATTTGATTTAGATTTTTGCTCAATCAGCTGCGGAATCTTGTCACTTTCACAGCCAAAATTAGTTTCCACAGCATTTTTGTTAAAGTCTATGTTACAGGTGTCTACTGAAGAACCCAGCCACATGGGCAAGCTACAAATGATGTGGACATGGAACGTGTCCCCTTGGTTCAGTCGAATCATCCACAGAAGCCCGCGGTCAAAGCCGGTCAAACGGTGGTCAACACTAGGAGTTTTGCGGTGGCAGGACTCTGTTTTCATCACGAGGAGGATTGCGTGGCAAGATCCTGAGATTTAGGCAGTGTGCTAACACCTGGGGACTGCCCGTGGACCGAATCCAACAAACCACCCTCCTTGGATTTACTTCCCATGGCTACCATGCTACTAAATTTCCGATTATGGTCTTTTACGTGTCTATCTACTAGCGCAGACCTTAGGAATTAGTTATGTATTTCCTGCTATAAATAAAGCATCTTCATATGCGTATAGGCTAGCTGATGATATGTAATCTTGACTGTTTTTACGAGCCATCGAGCCGAGACTTAGTCTTTATTTTATGACTGTACTGCAATATATGAGAAGACACTGATTTTGAGTTCAAATTCGTGATTGGTTTCTGATTGGCCAAGGTTGCAAAGGGCCCCTATACACCAAGGTCGTGTAGTTGCCATATAGCTTTATGTTTTTCTTCATTTTACACTCTTAATGCCATAGATGTTTGCTGTATATATTATCTTGCTCATGGTATTTATGTTATTTTCTATCCATTGCTTCTTTTATGCTTTCAATTGATTATCAACCGATCGGTGTTTTCATTTCAGGTTCTAATAGAAAGCTCAGGCAGTGCATATAGCTTTTTGATGACTAATGACATGATGGAATTATCTTGTCCTTCTGCTGATTTGTTTTCTTAGTTCTAATTCCAGCACTGTTTATTTCTTTAGTTTTGCTTTGTTCATTTACTTTTCTGCAAGATAGATATTAGACTATTCATATCATTCTTCAGTTACCTCCTATAGCCAGGCGAGTCGAATGGTGAGGGATTGAGTGTGAAGTATAGTTTGATACTAGTTTTTTTACTTTTGCAAGTTAGTGATTAGATTCTTCATATCTTCTCGCGTTACCTCCTATAGTCAGAGCGAGTCGAATGGTGAGGGATTGTAGGATGAATGTGTAGTTTGATCTTAGTTTTATTTTTATGCAATTTAGATATCAGATTACTCAATTTGTGTATGATTACCTCCTATAGCCAGAGCGAGTCGAATGGTGAGGGGTCAAAAATGAGTTGATGTGATATGATTTAGTTTACTTTGTTTACAGTTTTTGAATTGCTATGAGTTCAGTCTTTTCTTTTTTTTATACAGCAGCAAGGATACTGGGTTTCATAGTCACTAGTTCACTATTTTGTTTAATTAGAATCTAGGCACATCTTGATTTCATCATTGTAAGTTTGAAAACCTTTGGAACACTTTGAAGTTTGGAAATTATTTTTAAGGGCCACCATTACCTTGAATACTTTTGTCCATACTTGATTATTAGAATTACCATCTCACATTAGGGAATCAACAAGAAGATAAATCCAAAAACAAATCAAAAACTAAAAATGACAAAGAAATAAGAAAACGGTTATCTTGCATATATAGTGCACTTCACTTCAGCAGTTTACGACTCCCGGATTGACAATTTATATAGCAATTTAGAACAAACTAAATTGACCAAACAATGATTTCCAAAAAGAAGGATTAGGTATTCTATGACAACATCACCAACCCAATCATCCAAAATGTCAACTAGTACCGAGAATCTAAAGGAGAAGACCACAATCGAGAAGTAGAAAGAGCTCAATAGAAAAAGGATGACATCCCACTTCCCAGTAAGTCTAAAATTGACCATCTGCCTGAGTAAGTTTCTAGTTTAAAGAAATAAAGCGTAGAATTAATTGAACAAATTACAATTTTAAAAAAGATAACTCAAAGTGAAGAAATATTAGGACTAGAGACTCTTGCAGAGGCTGTTAAAATCATGAGTGCATCCTCCTCCCCCTCTAAAACTTAAAATATTGTAAAATTGCTGTGTGAAGCTTGTCGGGAGATTTTTAGTGAAGTTGGGTCTTCATGGAATGATATATAGAGGTCATTGTTTGTCTCAGTTGGAGTAAAAACAAAACCTGAGGGGGATGACATGGAAATTCTAGAAGATGAAGCACATGTTGGTACACAAGACCATGCCAATGTTGCTACTGTCACACAAAAACTAGTAGCGTAGCTACGAAACAACAACTTGTGAAAAGCCAACTGGTTACTACACAAGAACCTATGAACGATGATGCTATCAAAAAAGAAATAGTAGTTGATGTTGTACAATTGGAAGAAGAAGAGAAGAAAGAAATATAAGAAAATTTACAAAAATATACTGATGACACTAATGTAACAACAACCAAGACAATACAACCCAAATTTGAGAAGGAGGACAACTCTGATACAAGAATTTTATTTTCTTAATTAAATAAATGGAAATGATTAGCTTTATCATTGTAGGAAGATACAATTCCACTAAATTAACGTAGGAAAATCATTCACAATCTTAAGAAGGCTTGGGCAAAAGAGATAATATACCAAAGATCTAGATGGGATAGAGTGGAGGAAAGGAAGAAGGAACAAAAACAAGCCCAGGAATTGTTTAGGAGCTACGGAAGGAAAAGGAGGAGATGTACAATCTCATACAAGAACTATTGAGCTATAGAAATCCTTTCCCTTGATACCCCTTATTTCTTCATGAGAAACCCATAATTTTTCAATTGGTAACAATTAAAGAAAACAAGCCATATGAAATGACTACTACCATGAATTTTCTAGAGACCTTCAATCAAAATAAATTTGTGGAGAAACATTTGTTGCATGGGTTGTACCTAGATGAATTTATATGGTATGGAGATAAGATTTTTAATCTCTCATTGGGGTAAATCCAAATAAGAGAATTTACCTCATTTGTGCAAAACCAAATGAAGTGGAAATTAACCTATGAGGTTGTAGCAATAAACCAAGAAAACAATGCACTATAGATCTGAGGGGATTCAACCCTATTACAAAAATGGTTAGAACTTATGACAACTTCCTTGGGACTCCAAAGAGGGTGAATACCATGCACAATGTCCAAAGAAGAATATAGGACCTTTGCTCTAGAAATATTAGATAGCTAAAACATAGTGCACAAGAAGGTAGTAGATTAAGGTGGGAAGCAATTGATAAGAGATTGAAGGATAAGGATCTGTACTGCTACCCAAATTTTATACATACCCTTTTGAGAGTATAAATATATGTCAATTGTATCTAGCATCGTGGGCATGGATGGATTGGATTGAAGTTTCAATTACCTCTGATCTCCTAGTGCCTAGGTATCAACATTATTATCGGTTGAAGCCTGGAGATACAAAAATATGGTGGTTAGAGATAATTATTTCTAAGTGGTTCAGGGCTATCATAGAGGATCCTGTAGATTCTTATAATTTCGTTGATCTACACTCGTAGTATACAATGAAGGCTAAATGATGGATATGCATGGGAACATGCAATTTCTTCAGTTGGGGTAGACATTGGGCTTAAGAATTGACATCCTTTCCAAAACCTTCTCATTACCTTTTTGACCATTTTTCCTTCCATAATCACATCATTTTATCTATTTTTTTTTACCAAGGCATGCCATTTTATCATGTCTCTTTATCTTATGTGGTTTTGTTTTCATTTGATGAGAGACTAACTGTTTTGGGTGTTTTTACTGACAGAATGATGAAGATGGATGTTTATAGGATGACCCAATTGGATAGGACACTATTATTCCCTTGTTCAATATGTTTTGATGATGTTTTACTAGGATTTTGTGAAGTTGTTACACCAGTTCAATCACATCAAGATATGGTATTATTCTAATGTTTTTTTTGTATCCCAAAGGAATCCAACAACCAGATTGACACGTAACTACTAGTAAACATGTGGGGGTCTATAACCTTCCTCATATCTGTAAACTGGGGTCCAAATAGGGTGATTTGAACCTTGGATCTCTGAGTTTTCACATATTTCACATTACTTTGATCACCAATTAAATTTCCCCATTGGGACATGTTATTATTCTAATGTTGGTACTATGTTCTATATGATATAATTCTTAGTTATATCTTCTGGTGCAGGTGCATGTGTTGTTGCCAAGAACGAATTGAATTTTCTCGACAACATGACCAATTTGGCTACGACAATTATGATTATGAACATTCTAGCTACTTCCTAAAATGAGGAAATCATTGTGGCATCAATCTTTTTTGCAATCAATTTTTTTTAATTCTCTTTAAAAAAACCATAGTTTCTATTATTTGAAAAACCTGAGAATTGAAAGATTCTCATGGATGTTCATTGTGATTTGTACCAAGATTGGACTAGGAAGAAAAAATTATAATAAGGATTTATCATCCCTGAAAAGGGGGCTGACATTATTGTTTTGAGCTGTGCATTTTTACTTCTTATTTTCAAAATTAATGTAATCCTCAACAAGTTCATGGTTTGCCTTATGAATTGTTGTGCTAGCTTGTGAGTTGTAAGTTTAGTTACTTTTTTTATTTGCTTGTATGTTGAGTTTTTGATTCCTGTAATTTTGTTTTACATTGTTACATATTTCTTGCTATATTGAGGCATTTCTATGACTGATATGTTATGTTAGCTTATAGAAGGTTTGGATAACATAATATTAACATTCAACCATAACCATAATAGAATCAATATTTATCATTCGTACGGTATTGCTATTGATTTACCATTGTGTTGTGTTGTTCAAAAACCCCCCCATTTATTGATTTAATAGTTAATATTCTATCAATAAATGGGGACCCTTTATAAAAAATCCTCCAAGAAAAACTTAGCCCTTAAGCGCTTTCTTTTTAATTTCTTAGAAATAAATTAAGATATCAAGTCAAATCCCTTTAAGACTAGCAATTCTTGCTTTTATCACATATCGCTGGACCAAGTGTATCAAAGGTTAATTAACAACCAAGATCCGTGAATTGTGATGGAAGGGATCACCGTAATAAACTTAGGATATCATTAAACTCTCTATTTAAAGCTAAGGCTTAAGGCATTTATTGTGAAATGAGGTGCCTATCGCAATCGCATATCAACTTTCACAAAAAAAACAACTCACAAAGCCTGTTGGAATATGAGAACTACAATATTGTGTAGAGCAAGCCAATACTTATCACATCATGACACTTTACTTAAAAGCCAACCTTGTGAACTACAAAATTTTACAAAGCATGATAGAACCCAAACCCGATAAAAATAAATGTTATAAACCACAAGTTAAGTCCAATGCTTAGTAAAAAGGCACTTCACGCAATAATTATTCATTTAGGCAGAATATGCTCTAAACAATGAAAAGTATGATGCTCACCTCGCGTATCGCATAATTCTAAACAACTCTAGAAAAGCGCAAAACCAAAAATGTGATATTGCGATAATCTTATCGCAATTCCATAATCAACATTTCACACTTTAAACTCGCCATCTTAAAGTTTTTCCCTTCTCGATTGTGATGCGGTAGTTAAATGAGTAATAAAGGCAATGATAAAAGATCTTAGTGTGTATATAATAAGTTTAAAGGCATTTATGTTAAGAGCAGCTCAACGTGATCTGATATCTTTTCATCTGCATTTTGAATAAAAGCTCCTTTCTTGTCACCTTTCGAGGTTAACTATATCATTTAATTGTCGTTGTCATTCTTGATTTGTGTTTATCCGATAAATTCCATCGCTCCATTTCAGGAAACCTCTGCAGAAAACATCATTAGAAAGAATGGCGAAGAAGGGAAAGGTGACTACATCTGAGAAATCAGACATGGTACCACTTTTCTCCGATACCACATGCAGCATGGAGGAACCACGACATGGGAAGCCATGTATAAGCTATTAGAAGAAGAGAAGTCCAGGCCACTAGTAATAAAGGCCATGACTAATGCTCAAGAGTCATCTGACGCCTCCTATTTTGAAATAGCATGTTCATTCTTACACCGAATAGCTGCGAGACCAAAGATAATACCATACACGGATATGGTAAAATGGGTAATTGATGAGGTAGACATCTCAGACAAAACTTTCAAGGATAAAGGAAACAAGTCATGGGGTCTTTCTCACTAGAAAATCTACGACTAATGTACCAGCTACTAGGGCCTCAAAAGCTCTATAACAAAGATTTCCTTTAGCATTTCACCAAGGAGAATGAGGACCCATTAGACGTTACACAAACCTGGAGGTCAAGCAGAGGCAAAATCAAACAGGATAAAACTGGTATGTACTCAATAGCATCCATCTCTCCCCCTCATAGTTTCGCAGCAACAATGATGTGTAGGTTATTCAGTAGACCCAATAGCACCAAATTTTCCATGGAGTGGCTCCTGTTAATAGATGTAGTAGTAAATGCAACAATTATGAAATAGGGTCATATTTTATCAGAAAATTTAGCAAAGGCCATTATGGAATATAGAAAGAAAACAAGTGTTTCTTTAAAGATTTTTCCCCCTTTCTTTATGAGTGCTTTTGTTATGGACGCAATTTGTTTTTGTTCTCAGTTTCCCAATATGGGATGGAGGTGGACTGTACAAAACCCACTTTCCATCCATATATACCATAAAAATTTTTGGGAATCTTAATTTCACCCCCATTTTTATAAAATATTTCAGGGTGTTATGCTGCCTATTCATAAAGCAGTTTTTGATAGAACAACCCCTAGGTTTTCTAAAGAGGCTTAAGTAGATATCTTTCCAGTAGCCAGATGGTTTGGGGAAGAGACCTTCACCTACATTATATTTTTTAGTAGCATTGCTTCTCCACATGTCCTCCCATATTATTTCCCCGAAAAACTATTGGTCAGAGAAATAGCCTACTAGACAGCAGGGGAAGGCAGTTTAACCAGAGGACTAAAACAACAGACGAAATCCATTTGACCAACTTTCCCATTACAATGTGATACTTTCACACTACACGATTATGGACATGTAGTAAAGGAAGCAGAGATTATTATGTCTCTGAAATTGGCTACAATTCCAGGAAGGCAATACGACCCAAATCACATTGCTAAGGAATTTACTACTATGGAAAAAGTCAAACAATTCACCCATGAAGAGGATGCCTTTGATGACCTCTTCCAACAAGCAAAAAAAAATTCACAAGTCCTAAATATGGCATTGTTACTGTTAAGCCCAAAGGATATTAATTCTTTTCATGTGTACAGAAATAAGGGACTATTAAAGGTTCCATTGGACCTACTGTGGATTGAACCAATAAGAGATCCAACTCCTAGCGTACTCTTGGAGGGAAGTTTCAAAGAAAATTCTGAAGAATAAACCCAGGAGAAGTCAACTCATGAGTCAGAGCACTCAGAACGACAATCTCAAAATGGGGGAGGAAACACAAATAAAGAGTCTGAGAAAGACACAATTGGAAGTATAGAGGAGATGGTCGAGTAGGACTTGGCAAAGAAACAAGCAAAGGTTGCTTCTGCTTCAGCTCAGTCAGGTAAAGCTCCAGTCATTGACCTGGAACAAGAATGGGAGCAATTCAATACAAAGCTCCATACAGACACAGATATTGAGCAAACATCTGAACTGCAAACCCAAAGCAAACCCAACATAAAGCAAATCCAAGAACAACAAGGGAAGGAGCTACAGGTACTTAGGATATTGAGATTATTTTTGCTATTCCTACTTTCGAAATTGTCTTAAGAATTGAGGAGATACCTCCATTAGATATATTATACAGTCCTACTCATAAGGTTGTAGTAAAAAGACAAAGGAAGAAAAAAAAAACTAGATGCCATGGTTGTTACAACTCCATAAAATGAACCAATGGATATTGTGTGGAAGGACATGCCTATTGACCCATCAAAGAATATCACAAAGTTGTCACATTTTGCAGGAGCTTATGCCACAACAACCATCAACAAGGTGACGAAAGTCTGAATGCTGCTAAAGGAAAAGGAACAGAAAATTCTGCTCCTAGAACAACAATTAGCCCAAAAAAAACTAATCAACAAGAAGAATTACAAGTAACCCAACTTCAAAGAGAATATGAGTAGATGAGGGTACAACACCAGGCCAGCTTATCAAAAAAGGATTCACAAATTTGTCAATGCAAGCCATGATAGATAAATTCAAAAACAACTCGCAAATGGACAAATTCATCAAAGAAGCAGTCAGCCTCAATTCCCTATTAATGTAACAAGAAGAAATATTCTGCCAGAAAATATCGCAAATAAATCCTTACTGCAAGACCAGTGATAAATTGATGAACCAAGTAATTGATGTGAGGTTTGAGTATGAAGAAACCCACAAAAATATTTATGAATTTATCACTTGGCAATAATTTGAGGATGGAAGAAAGGCTGACCTACCAAAACTGGAAGAGTCCCATAAAGATATTCTATTTATAGATTGGGATTCTCGATTGAAACAGTAAAAAAGGGCAACAACAATAGCAACGGGAGTAGCAAACAACATAATAGAATCCATAAATGAAAATATCCATGGCGCCAACCTTGTCAAAGAGTGTGTACCAATTGTTTCTATCGAATGTCAAACAACTAGAGCAGCAATGGAATCATACAACGCAGGAAAAGGAAGGACTATTAAACAACTAACCAGGCTAAATTGGGAGATATATTGGCAGTTTCTAGTAAAACCACACAACTAGTGGATGACTCTGCGGTGTTTAACAACCTCTACACAAAAGATGGTGCCAGCGTTGGCATATGCCATATTTGCTGGGTAGTTAAAATCTATAATAAGCCAACCGCCTTGACTCAAGCCAATTATTGATATTTGCGACCTCAGAGATCAAGTTCAAAGGAGCCAGTCATTAGTTTATTTTACTTTTAGTTTTATTTTTTGCCCATTCTGAGGAAGGTTGTTTGAAACCTCCTCAACTATTTTTTTAATAATCTATTTTGAGGCAAGTATTTTAGTATTTAAACCCTATCATGCATTTAGAGAGGGGTCCAGAAATTTTATCAAAAACATGTTTCAAGACATTACACTTCTGACCTTTTGAGAAGGTTTTGATTAAATGAATGGAACATGATCTATTTTTCTTTGAATCTAGCATACTCTACTGAAATGCACTTTTGCACTCTTAGAATGTGTTGGATTGAATGAAATTGGGGCAATATTGTTGAAGCACATGAGCAGGACTTATCATATATGGTACTTTTATCGTATGATTATGTTTTATTTATGTATTAAGCAATACTTCTTCTTTCGATTGTTTTATGTATGAAATGTCAGAGTTGTAGTTCTACATTATTGCACTTCTGTATGATGTTAGCTCTAATTTCGTTTTGAATACATGAACAATTTTTATATGCAATATATTTCTCTCAATTGTTTTGTCTAACTATTTATCCAAAGCAATTATTGTTAAAGGATTTCATTTATTTTGGTAGTTGAATGACCTTTATTACCAATTGTTGTAAGATATCATTGTAGATCACATATCTTATTTTATTCCTGGGTATATTTATAGTTAGATAATGTTATATTAACATAAATGCATGTGTTTAATACTTAGATTAGAATATACCTAGTTGAATAATTTCCCGCTACATCTTATATCATCCCATCAACATTATCAAATCAATTCTCTTTGGGAAACTGGTCCCATTATCCCCAGTCGGAGCCACTATACCAATGGAAAAGGAGTTGCTTTCAAGGTCCGGACTAGGTGGTTATCCCCCATGTTGTCATGGTGATTATCGAGACTTCAACACATTGTTACAGATTACTATGATTTATTATGTTACAAAGTGTTGATTAGTTGCTACCATATACTGTTATGATTTATTCTTGTTACGAAGTCATGACAGGTTATTGTTTTATATTGCTATGGTTCATTGCACATCTCATGATAGATTATTGTTCTATAACAGTGATGCTACATGTTGTTATAATTTTTGATACATAATATTGTGTGCAGTGCCATTGCACCTGACTATTACATCTTTCCTTTACCGTTTCCAGCCCTATTTCATTGATGTCATCTCAATAGTAGAATTTATATTAACAGAGTGGTTGTGTTGTTACATGATTCCATTTCTAAATTTGTAGCATAAGAATTGGTAATTGTGTGGTCGTGGTTGATTTATTTCATGCATGTAGGACATGATTTATGTGAGAGTTATTTATTTTCTGCAAGAGTGGTTTAGAGTAGTTGATTTCTCCTTTATTTGTGCAAATGTGATTTCCAATTCCAGAATTATGTGTATATAGTTTTTTTTTTATGCAAGTGTGAATTTTAATGGCAGATTTATTCACAACATTGAGTTGATTTTCATTCTTGCAAGCGTGAATAGTTATAGTAACATTGGGATTGATTGAGGGTTGATTTCTTGTTGAGGAAGCATCAAGTGTCTCAGGGCATAGTTAAAGTCAGTTAATGAATGTTGCCTACATTAACTATGCATGATAACCTTGAAATAAATAGACTTACCCTGGTTGAAAATTTATGTTAGTGAGGTTTCATTGTGAAGACAATAAAAACCCCTAAAATATGGAAGTGTTCGAAGCAATGTCAAAATGACTCATTTGAAGCAATTTTAGAGTAAATTAGAAGAAGTGATTCCAAATGAGTTTTGTGCGGAAGATATATGCTAAGAAAGTTGCATTCAAGAACTTTAATAAACATTCACATCCCTATTATTGGCACCTTTGGAAAGGTATGACCATAGTTTGAATCACATGAGGTGTATATAGTTGTTTTTCAAAAGGATTCTGGCACAAAGATAAAAATACAACTCTTTAAAAAGTTTAGTTCTTATGTATTTAAAATGACAAATAAGTGACAAGTGAACATGGTAAACTAAGAATTTTTATTCTTTTCAAGAGTTATAGAGATACAAAGGTTATAGAATAAAATATTGAAGGTCATATTTTCAAATTTTATAGTGTTAAGATTTCAAGGTTGAATCATATATGCCTCAAATCTTATTTGTCTTAAAAATCTAACCACAAATTTCTTAAATGCTAGTAAACAATGGATGAATTGAACATAGAAAACAATGCTTTTCTTCTAAGAATGTCATAGTGTTTTAGGGCACATCATAAACCTTGTTTTGAGATATTATAAATCTCCATTTCTGATTATAATTTTGAAATATTATTGTGTTAGTAACACTCTCAAACCTATAGAAATTGACAATTAAAATTCATTCTCTTTATTAGTGTTTGATTGAAGAAAACTTCAATGGTTTTGAGGTATGAACCATATAAAATTGAGACTAACAAGTTTACGATAGAGACCATCACCTTACATCAAGAGGTAGGATTGATACATTCCTTTAATAAGTTTGAAGCGAACAATGTTACATTGATAGAGGAGTTTGTAGATTTAGATATTTTAAAGTGACTTGGTTCATTAAAATGTTCAAGCGTGAATGATTATTTTTAACTAGCTTAAAATATGAACATTTAATTTAAAACAAGCTTTAAAAGACTTGAATGAAGTTGCAAAAAAGGAGAAATTGAGAAGAAAAGAAAAAAATCACAACAACCAATTGACAACAAATTTCTTCAATGTCAACTACATTTCTAGGTCCTACCTCCAAGGGAGTGGCCTTCTTTATTAAGTTCCCAAAAGGTTTGATTACAAATAAAATTTGGCTCCAAAAAACATACACAAAAAGATCTCTCTACCACCAGGAAGTGGTATTGGAAAACCACTTAGACTCCTCAATTTCCTGCAAGATAAACGAGCTCCAATAACACTTTGTTTATAAAAATACAAGCTTAAACTGCACTCAAAAGGCCCTCGACTTTGTCACAAATTTAACACTCAAAATTGTGGCATGTTGGTATTCATTTTAACATATGAAACATTATGGGTTGATAGAATTGGGGTCAAACTTGCAAGTTGTCGGCCTTATCACCTTACCCTTCACAAAAACATTATATTATTGGCCCATGTTTCATGTTACCTATCCCTTTTAATATGAAATTATTCAACCATATGACATTTCACATCAACCGTATTACGAATTATACATTGGTCGACCCTTTTTGGTCCCTATCTCGCTAGGGACTATACCATTCACATCACAGCCAAAGTGCATTGAATTACAATTATATTACTAATTTTATGTAATTTTAACCAAAGTTTCAGGAAAATGTTGAGTATTCCTATTTTTGTGTAAATTCTAAAATCATTACTAATTTCTGGAAATATTATTTCTATTTTTCCATTGCCTGAGTGAGGGTTGATGGGACATAATTCCCTTGGTGGAGGGCGATTTATTTTTGCTATTTTTCAATGCTTGAAAAAACACTTTAAAATAAAAAAGAGTAATTTTGTGAGTGGCCATTGCATCGGTGAGTGCTCTGACACTTTTATGCCTGGCATTATTATTGCTTTGTCCAAAGATTCCAAAACTAACGAGATTACAAGTCCCTTACGTAAGTGCAGGGGGCTAAATGTTATTATTTTGTTGTGCTAAAAAAGGATGTTTAGGAAGTGTAGGAGAAAGGGTGTGTATGAATTGCAAGAGAAAGGGTGTGTATGAAGTGCAGGAGAAGGGAATATATCGATTGAAGCTTGCTTCCTCTACATTTTTCATAAGGTTTGAACAAATAACATTGATACAATCTGAAAAGTACTTAAGCAAGGTTGTAGGTCCCTTATGTAAGTGAGAGGGGGGGGGGGCTAACTAAATATTAGTTCATTGTACGAAGAAGTGATGTGTGGCGAGTGCGGGAGAAAGGGTATGAAATACGTGCGGGAGCAGAGACTATATCAAGTCAAGCTTTCTTCCTCCATGTTTTGCATAATGTTAATTGAACACTGCAGGACTTATATTAATGTGCTTATATTATAGTGCGAAGGTGCAGAACAAGTAATGTTGATACATTGTGTGATCCAAAATTAAACAAGAATGCAAAAAATTACATATATAACCATAAATACAGAGATACAACAGAAATGACACTTCATTTCATTAATAACAAGTACTGAAATATGCTTACAAACAGAATAGAAATAAACAAGCTCTGACAATGGTAGCTTATATCTGAGAAGAGATGTGGGGAATACATGCCTCTAAACTATGTTACAATGAGGGTCGAGGGCCTATTTATTATTTAAAAACAAGGGAAAACCCTAAATAACCAAAACCCTAACCCCTGGAGATGGAACACCAAGAGTTTGTGGGCCCCATTAGCGTTAGTTGGGAAACCAACTTCTCGAGTTCGTTACTTGGTCATATTATCTCTGTTTGGCGCGTACGATACCTTGTTGGAAATATCTCTCTGTGTACTATAGGATTTTCAACAAGCCCTTGCCTATGGCTATGGGATTTTTGCAGACCTAAAAAAATGTCGTTTAGGGGGTCAAAACTGCTCCGAAAGTTTAAGACACAACAAACTACTAAAAATAGTAAATGTTGTAATAAACAAGGAAACAGATGAAACTGACTAGAGGTCTGGATGGAATAGGTGGGTGGCCACCAATATCCACCTAGTTCAGTCCTCCCTCCTTAGGAATCAATGGTCCCCATTACGTACAGAGCCTCAATGAGGTGAGGAAATTTATGTTGAACCTGGTCCCTAGTGAACTACTTGCCCTAGTGAAGGAGTTGGCCTGCTTTGACAACTCAATATAGTTGGATCTTCTATTGGCGAGTGTTCTTGATCTGCATTTCCATGATCTGATCAATTGTGGTTTGTTCCATGCAGTTTGGGTTTTTCTCTTTTGGTGTGAGTTGTTTTGCAATGTCGAATGTGTTAAGAAATGGTGGAAAGTATGGTCGAAGGTGGCCTACATTGAACACTAGGGGAAAACCAAAGAACAGTGGAATACTGAGCTCAAAGGCATTGTCTCCTATGACCTCGGTGATGGTGTATGGTCCATATCGAAGTGGGTGAATCTCATGGTGGGGTCCAGTAAGGTGTTCCTTCGGCAAATGTAGCTAAACTTTATTGCCCGCCTGAAACTTGAGAGACAACCGATGTTGATCATGGAAATGCTTGTACTTAGCATTGGATCTGTCCAATATATCATGGAACTACTCGCGAATGTGTTGAATGTGCTCAATGAAGTTGTTAGCATTGTTGGCTTCGGACTAGATGTGAACCAAATCTATTTGAGTAGCTGCAAATGGTATGGTCACATCAATGGCTAAAATCCCAGTGCTCTTTGAAAGTGGCTCTAGTCTATTGAGCTATGGAGAGCTCTGTTGTAGTTGTGCTGGACATAGGGGAGGCTTTCATCCCATGTGCATGGATGCTTCAATTTTTACATGTGAAAAATGTGTACGACCATCCTTTTGACAACCTCTATTTGGCCATCAGTTTAGGGGTGGAAAGTTGTGGACTTAGTAAGTTTGGTATCCAGCATCTACGAGAGACTTGACCAAAATGCATTAAGGAATATGTTGTCTCGATATGAGATAATGGATTACAGGATCCCAAAGTGTACCCACACTCACTCAAAGAAGATCTTAACAATGGCCTCTACTATGATACTCTTCTTGCAGGCCACCATAATGGCCATCTTAGAGAAGTTGTCGATGACCATGAAAACACAGTCATTGTCGCGCTTGGTAGAAGGAAGGCCCAACATGTAATCCATGGAGATGGATTCCCAAGTTTGACTAGGAGTAGAAAAGGAGTATATAGGCCTTGATTCTTGATGGTTGGTTTGGAAATGGCACAAGCAGTGTAGGATCTAATGTACTCCCAACATCCTAACGAAGGTGTGTCTAATAGAAATATTTTTGTAGTTTTTCCATTGTTTTCTCTACTCCGAAATTTCCAGCGACCCGACTGTAGTGCGCCTCCCAAATCATCTTGGCACACTCACTTGAAGGAACACAGTTGTGTCGGAGGTGGCATAACAATGTATCCTGGAGGTGAAAATTTGGAACTTACTTACCTTCCAGGAGTGTCTGGTATGTGCTGCAGAATTATGGATCACTCTTGTATAGATGTGTCCACCCTGAAGTCTCGCGCCCACGGGAGTTGAGCATAGTAATCAATGCCATGACTGGTGGTCATTTGAGGTAGTCTGCAACATTATTGGTGCTTCCCTTCTTGTACTTAATGTTTAAATGGAATTGTTTCATGTATGTGGACCATTTCTGATGGCGATCGTTCTAGAACTTCCCTTGTGTCTATATGAACTTTAGCGGTCGGTGGTCTGTGTGGAAGATTGTTTCCTTCCCCAGAATGTAATGCTTCCATTGACAACAAACCTGCAAAATTGAATACATTTCTTTGTAATATGTGAGATACTTTTGGATTGTGTTTGAAAGTGTCTTGCTGTGATAAGCCACTAGATGCCCCTACTGATTAAGAAGTGTACCAATGTCATAGTCAGAGGCATCTATCTCAATCTAAAATGGTTGCTGGAGGTATGGTAATGTGAGGACTGGTGCAGAGTAGAGGTGATGCTTCAACTCAACAAATGTCTTCTATTGGGTTTTAGACCAAAAGAAATTTGTTTTCATTCTGCCCTTGGTGACTTGACTAAGAAACCAAGTGATATGAGAGAACCCCAACATGAACCTACGATAGAAATTGGCAAGACCTAGAAAGCTGCAAAGCTCTATTAGAGTGGTTGGGGTTGGCCAATCCCGAATGACTTGTATGTTAGCTAGGTCCACATGCACACCTTTCTCATCAATGATGTACCCCAAATATTGAACCTATGTTATGCCAAACGTGCATTTCTCCAAATTTTCACACAGCTTGTGTTGTCACAGGGTTTGGAGGACTCGTTGACTATGGTGGAGGTGCTATTACCAGGTCTTGCTGAAGATCAATATGTCATATAAATACACCACCACAAATGCATTGGTGAAGGGTAGAAAGATGTCGTCCATTAATCTCATGAAGGTTGAGGGGGCATTTGTAAACCCGAAAGGCATGACCAACCATTCAAAGTTGCCCTCCTTGGATTTGAAAGCAGTCTTCCACACATTGTAGGGTTCAATAGGAACCTAGTGATAACTGAGCTTCATGTCAATCTTGCTGAAATATTTGGCCCCCTTGAGCTAGTCCAGAAGGTCATCAATCCATGGGATTGGGTACTTATTCTAGACAGTGATCTTATTTAGTGCCTGATAGTCAATATAGAGTCTCCAAGTCCCATCCTTCTTTTGTACCAATAAAATTGGGCTCCCATAGGGTGATGAGCTTGGCTTGATGTGCCATTCTACAACAACTCATGAATATTCCTCTTGATCCCATCATTCTCCAAAACAAAGAGTTAATAGATCGGTCCATTAGGTAGCGATGCACTCGGGGTCAGATCAATGGAGTGCTTGACTTGACAGTACATAGGTACCCCTGTATATGAAGCAAAAATGTCCATGTATTCCTCCAGGACCTTATCCATATGTTGCTACCGTGTGAAGGAGCCCTGTCTGGAAGTCGTGGCTACAATCTTCTTCTTTCCTTGAGGGTCGATCATAAGGAAAACAAATTTCTTGGTTTGTGAAATGATCTTACTACATTGATTTAATGAGATCAAAGAGATGGTGGTAGGCGGGGCTATCTCTGGTATCCTGTATAAATTATTTCCCAAAGTAATCATCACAGAGCAAGGTTTAGACTCATATACATCATGTTGCTTCCACAAGTATGGTTGTCCTAATAATACATTACAAACTTCAAGAGGACCAAAATCGCACAATACCTCATCCATGAAGGGCTTGATGCTATAGGGAAGGTGACATTGTTGGCTAACGTGAATATCTTGTCCTTGGTGAAGCCACCTGATGGTGTACGGTTGTGCATGTGTTGCAGTTGGTAGGCCTAGCCGCTTCACGACCTCTACTGAAATTATGTTCTTTTGGCTCCCACTATTGACAATGAACTGCAATGGAGAACCCTTCACCCACATCTATGAGTGGAAGAGGTGTTCCCCCTCATCTAGATATTCAGGTTCATTCTTATGGATCTTGGTGGTGGGCACGGTGGCACTGATCTCCCCATCAATGATCTGCTTCTCTTTTTCATTTCCCTTGTCAAGTTATACTTAGAGGTGGAACATGTGTCTGATTTAGAAGCCTTCAACTCGGCCACCAATGACTGCTTGGAACCAGAGGTATGGTTGGAACTTGAGGAAAAGGGTTAAATGGATTATTGAAATATTATGGCCCAAGAAGGAGAGACAGAAGCTGAGACACAGGTTGAAAGAATAAATCAAAGCTATTGAGTGTGAGGAGGTCATTCATTGGGGTGAACCTAAGCAAGGAGAAATTCATGGAAAAGATAACAATGTTGGTGGATATTTGATGTTAATTGATACGTCAAATGAGGCTGAAAAGGCTTATGATTTTCCTGATGGTTTGTTTATGGTTGTAGGTATTGTTATTGATGATGAACATCCCTTTTAAAATGTGATAAAGAAAGAGTAATATAGAGGAGAACAAAGTTAAAAAAAAATCTCAGCAGAGAGGAGGAGCAATACTTGAATGGGATGCTCATAAGGAATGATGAGTGTAGAAATTAAGATGTAGATTTTCCATTGGTCATGAAGTTTTAATCAAAATCAAAGTACACAAACCTACTCTACTTCTTTGTGGACATTAATTCACAATTTAGAACAAAAATCTCATACATGCAATAAGAAATCACACACATGCAAATAGTATTTTCCTAGGAAAAACGAACTACTAAAAACCCCAATGCTTGATTGCATTAATATGATGAATAGAGATGTATTAAAATTTATTTTCTCAATTGAGAAAGTGAATAACCTATCTCTCTTCTCACTGAGAAGCTCTGCCCCCAAACGTAGTCAATTTCTACTTTTGCTTGAGTCCCTATTTCCTTGCGCAATTCCTTGAGAAATTGGGCCTCTATTATTTAGGAATTTCTCCAAAATGGATTGCACAATTCCTTGGGTTGATCATCAGGTTGCATGCAGCACCTATATACTCCAGAATAATCTACAACTGATGTTACACTGCCTTGGAATCTCCACCTCAACTAGGTAACTCGAACTCTCTGCATGCACTAGCTATTTTGAGTTGATTAATCAGCTAACTAGATGATCACTTAGCTTGAGTAAAGTCCCATTGTGCAATTGACCTTCCACTAGTTCCTCCAACCATTGGAACTAATTTAACTGAAAACAACTTAAGGTAACTAACTTTGATTGCTACAAATTAGTAATCAAACATGCTTAATTGAAATCTAACTCCTCCAACTCAAATTTATTGAGTAAACTAGGTGACAGAAGTTAACTGTATCCAAGTCGTTTGCTAATGTGGAAATTTAATTTTTTCTCAATTTAATCAAGGAAAAATCAAATTGAGAATTTCTTGCAACATTTTTCAAATGCCAAAGGAAAAGAAAACTTTTTGTCTTCACACTGATTGTGTGCATGCATGTGCGACAAAGGTGATTATGATTTTTCAAACTGATGCAAGTTGAATAGAAACCAAGGGTGAACAACTTGCAAAAGTTGTTGTGAACAAGGATGCAACAAATTCAAAGGAGGAAGAGTTTCTTGGCAACATGGAGACCTAGTTCGGTCAGAAAATTGAAGTAGGGAAAATAATTCAGGCAGTAAATCTACAAGCACGGGATGAGGTTGACAATATATTTGTTTGGTTGTATACTTTTGTTTTGATCACTTCTTGGCCAGAAAACTTTCACATGGAATGGTGAGTAGAAGCATGGTGAAGACAATTGTCTTGCAATCTAAAAATCATGAGTGGAAAATGGTGGAATTTGAGAACCATGTGCAGAAGTACAACGATATGACAAAGTCAATGATCAACATCAAAACTATGTATGAGATCTAGGAGGACGTCGGCAACAACAACTCATGGTTAGAAGAGCATGACATTTTTTTCTACCTTGGGAGTTTGATGCAAGAGCATTAGAGTTTCCAAGTCATCAAGCTTTTTAGAGATTCAACACGAAATTGAATCGTTGACTTCACATCATGGAGTACCTTAACAGAGCACCCGATTACCATTTATCCAAGACCCGGTGGAATAGGAAAAATTAGGAAAATTTATTTTGTTTGTATCTGTTATTATAAATATTGTAAGCCTAAGGGGAAAACTAATGGTCAAATGAATGTGAGATCAGGCCTAGAGAGAAATGTATGATTGTGAGGTTATGCATATACAACCTTTGTTTGTTAATGGAAATGTAGATTTGCCAAAGACCCTAGGAATGAGTCCTTGTATCATATTGTATGATGTTAAATGCTTTGAGTTTGCATGAACTCATCGAAGTGAACAATTTGTGTATTGGAAAGGTGCGAGGTATATTATCTTATTTAAAAGTATTTGAGGATGTCATTAAATGAGTGTTAGCTATTAAGAATATAACTTTGGTTATGAGCATATTTTACATATGGGTAATGTTACATACTTAGCTTGGTTATATATTAAATTAAGATTGCAGATGTGTGGAAGTGGACATTGTAGAAAAAGATGAATTTTCCAATATTATATTATAATGAATGAATTACACATAACTCAATTATTTTACTTTCAATTTTTGGAAATTAAAATATTTTATTATGATAAACACAATATTTATAGAGAAAATATGAGAATTTTTTGTAATTACTTTATTCTCTAAATTGATAAAAGAATTATATAACTTAAATAAATATAGAAATATTTTATTTATGATTCCCCACCAAATATACATTATTTTAAAGATAAAATAATATTATTAGATTTTATAAATTTTATGATAATAAAGAAATGACATTATTGATAGTTTATAATGATAATAATGAAAATGACATTAATGAAGTTATAATGTATTAATTAAAATTAATAAAATAAATTATAATGTAATTTAATTAAAACTAAAAAAATAGGTTTATTATTTTTATTTTTGTAATATATTTTTATTTAAAGTACATTTTATTTTTATTTTTAAGATATATATGCGAACTTCACTCATCTTTGTGCACAAACGAAATCACACAGCCATAGTCAATTCCTTTGAATGTGTGTTAGTTAGATTACCTCTGCTGAACAAATACCAAAAAATTAGAAAAAAACAACCTCGAACAAGATTTTTGCACTGAAAGCGTTCCCGCAAGAACAGGAACTGCGAGTCGGTGCAAGACCACCCCTGTATTCAATGGCGTATAATTATTCTTAGTTTTGAACGTAGCAAGTCAATACCGCCAGTATTGACAGCAGTAATCCATGAATTTATAGGACTCTTTGCTTGATTATGGTAACACTAGTACGGTCAACTATATTGGAGTCGCAGACTTTTCTTTTCTATTGATGAGATTGTTAAAGTTTGCAGATATGGATATATATTCTACTCTTCTAAGTTTATAACAATATATAAAATAAATGACTCTTCTAAGTTTATTACAATATATAAAATTAATGACTGTAATCATTATATCATATTTTAATATATTTTTTATAAAATAAATATTATATTGATTAAACTAATTGATTCAGAACTTTTTGATTAAATAGTTGATTCAGAACCCGAATCATACAATCCACAAGTGTGTACTGTGTGACTATGCCATGATAACCATGTGTAAAACAATGTGTCATCACATCAAAATTTTTAATAAACTTTTTAATTGAAGGGACACATTTTGAAAATTCCCCCTTTTTAACAGATTTGTCATTATATTAAAATTTATTATATTAATCAACTTTCAGGCTTGATATCTTAATACACATGGTCAACTCCACTTTTGGAAAGACGAATAGTCTCATTGTTTAAAATTAGAGAAAAGTTAGGATAAGTTGTATAAGATAATTTTATGTTAACACAATTACAATTACAGTTATCAATGTAGTTAATATAGGTCGATAGATATATATGAAGTATATATACAGATAGATATTTATCAATCACATTAATAATTATTAGATATAGTGTTAAAATGAGACTATTAGAATATGACTATTTGTACTTATTATTAACTATATAAGTAATAACAACTTCATACCATTATTACTAATAATACTTATTTATTTCTCACCATTATATATAAATAATATAGTATATTAATAATATTAACTATATTAATAGAGATCAATAAACCGAAGTGTCCAATAATATTATAAACTCAAGGGATTAATATTATAAACCAAGGGAACAATATTAAACCCTAAGATTTGTATTGTAAACATAAAATGATTATAAAACCTAGCATTAATATTATAAATCCAAGAGATTAAAATCCTTAAGATTAATATTAGAAACCCTACAATTATAAATCTTAAGATTCTAAACGTAAGAGATTAATATTTGGAATCCAATGGATTAATATATAAACCCTACTATTATAAGCCTTAAGAGTAGGGAAAATTTTAAGGATGGAAATCTATTTGAAAGTTTAGAAACTTTGCCGAATCTTAGTAATCTATAATAAAAAAAATTGTGAAATGTTTGATGATATTTTTGTAAAAATATCTAAATATCTAATTATATTATATTAGTCTATATAAGATCTTGGTGATTTTTAAGGTAAAATAATTTCATACTATAAAACTTGGGCGAATTAGTTTTATAAAAAATGGAAATTGGTGAATATTTTTTTTGGAAAAAGTATAGAAAATTAGACCACTTGTGAATATTAGCCCCTAAAGTTTTCCCTACTTAAGAGAATATTAAACCTTAAGATTAATAAAAATAAACCAAAGGGATTAATATTACAAACCCTTGGGAATAATAGACCTAAGAGGTTAATGTTATAAACCCAAGGGATAAACTCAATAGTTTAATAAACCTAAGGGCTTAATATTCATATTAATATTATAAACCCTAAAATTATAAAATCCAACATTTCAAACACTTACACTAAATGCGATATTACAAATTGAATATTAAAAACCCCAATATCATAAACTCAAAGGATTAATATTATAAATCTAAGAGGAAATAAATCCAACGAATTAATATTATAGGTCCAAGATTATAAACCTAGTGTTAGACCCAAGATTAATATTATAAACCCTACTATTTTTTTTTTCTCTCTGTAAAGGCTAATTCTATTAACTGAAAAGTAAGATATTTTTACAAGGAGTTGAGGCCTCAGATGAAATTACCCAAGAGCACTCAACCCAGCAAAACTGCCCCAATATAGGGAGAACCTGGGAGAACCAGTTTAAGAGAACTTGAGAACAGAAGTAGAAACTAGAGATAAACCAGCATGACATAAGAAGGGACCCAAAAGCAAAACAGAGATATTCCATAGCTACCCAAAGATCTTTGGTATGCCACTGTTCGATAGGCATAACAACACCATCTGTTTGTAGATGTTGAACCGGAGCTGCCTTCAAAACTGCCTGAAGTTGATCATATGAAACACCAGCAAGGCCAAAAAAGAGTGGGCAGGCCCAGGTGGCTTTATTCCGCCACGTCCTCACTTGGTAGCTCCTCCCTCAGCTGACACGTAATGCCCATTCGCATACCATCATTCCCTGCTTTCTCACCCTCTGTGAGCACCCTGGAGAGATCAGTGGCATTGAAGTTACCTTCCCCGCACACCAGGAAAATGGCTTCAGGAGGCAGAGTGGCGAGAGGAGAAACTCCCCTGTCGAGCATTTTCCCTGTGCAATTCTCCGGACTTCCCTCTACCGAAATTGGCTCACTGCTCTGAGAAGGCTCGGACGCAACACGAATCACAAGTTGAGGCTGGTTTTCTTCTTTAGAGAGGATGATAGTAATATGAGCGGTGATCATTGGCCTGTTGAGGTTACTCTGAAACTTAAAGTGAGTGGTCCGGAATGCACTATTCGGAGTCTGCCTGTGAGCAGGGCTTAGTGGAGGCAAATCACCCGGAGAGGAGGGGATATTAACGGGATGCAGTCCAGGGTCCCCAGAACCGCTTGCCTTTGGACGCCTCAGGCTACCACGGAGCGCCCCAGAGCCACTCCTCATACTCTATCGAACCATGATGAGATGAAGAAGGGGAGGCACAGTAAGGCCAGGGGCAAGACAAGAAGACAGCTCAGCGAACCACTTCAATCGTTCACGACAGGCCTTAGAGAATGAAGAGGGCAGCACAAATCGATGCTTCGGGCAAATAGAGATCTTAGCATAATAAGACCTCAGACCAGAGGACGGGGAGCAGGCAGGAAGCTTGCCTCTGTGACCAGAGACCCACTTTCTGCCAAGACTCGTAGCAAGCCGAAGCCTGGAGCATGAAGGCTGAGCATAAGTTGTGGTGAGGATGAACCAGAGCGCCATCATTTTAACGACCATTGCTTCTCCTTGGACGACGCGAGCCATTAATACATAGATCCTACCAAATCCACCTCTCTTAAGGTTATCCGTCTTGCGCTTGACGAAATCCTAGGATGCCACGCTGATCTGCAGCTGGCAGTACCATGGTTGTCCTTTAATCATTAAGGGCATTAGGATCATTAATGTCACCCGCATCCGGGTTTATAAACCCTACTATTAAAAACCCAAAGAGATTAATAAATCCAAGGGATTATTCATATTAAAAACTAAACATATTAAAAACCCAATGGATTAATATTAAAATCCTAAGGGATTAATAAACCCAAGGACTAATATTCTAAACATTGGGGATTATTAACACAAGCGATCAATAAACATAAGGGTTTAACATTTAAAACCCAAAGGATTAATAACCCCAACTAATTATTAATATTATAAACTCAAGGGAATAACAATAGAGCTTAGGATTAATCTTATAAATCTTAGGATTAATATTATAAACCGAAGAGATTAATACTATAAATCCAAGGAATTTATAAACCCAAGGGATTAATATTTTAAACCTAGAGGAATAATTTTAAACCCAAGGGATTAATATTATATATACCCAAAGGAATCATTTTAAACCCAAGGGAATAATATTAAACCCTAGGATGAATATTAAACCCTAGATATATAAACCCTAAAACTAATATTCCCAACTGATTAGTATTGTGAACCCTAGGCTTAATATTAAACCCCATGATTAATATTATAAACCCAAAGAATTTATATTATAAACCCAAGGGATTTATATTAAACCTTAGGATTAATATATAAACCCTATCATAATATTATACCATAAGAATATGATTCCTTAGATTAATAAACCCAAGGGATTGATTTTATAAACCCAAGGCACTAACAAAATACGAAAAACCGAAAACCCAAAGGATTATGTAAACCCGCTTTATATAAACTGTAAGGTAAATGTTATAAACCATAAAACAATAATATTGTAAACCCACTATATATAAACCATAAAACAAACATGGTTGACCATGATTGATTTTCATATAGAGACAATATTTGTCGTAATGAAATGTTGCACTATGGTTGACCAGGATTGATTTTCATATTGAAAGAATCATTGTCACAATGTGACGTTGAACCATGGTTGACCATGATTAACCATGGATGGTTTTAATATTGACAATCTTTGACACAATGCGATGTTGGACCATGGTTGACATAACATTAAACATTAGGTTTAATATTAGATCATAGGAACATAAACACTAAGATTAATAAACCAAAGGGATTAATATTATAAACTCAAGTGATTATTAACTAAAGAGATTAATATTATAAACCCAAGATATTAATAAACCCATTAGATTAATATTAAACACCCAAGGGAATAACATTAGATCTTACAATTAATATTAAATCTTAGGAATATAAACCCTAAGATTAATATTATAAACCTTATGATTAATATCATAAAGCTAAGAGATTAATACTATAAATCTAAAAAATCTATAAACCTAAGAGATTAATATTATAAACTCAATAAATTATATATCAAAGAGAATAATTTTAAAGCCAAAAAAATTACGCTATAAACTTTAAAAAATAATTTTAAACCTAAAAAAATAATATTAAACTTTAAGAATTGATCCCAGCCATGCTTCATATTGGAGAAACGAACGCCGTGAAAGTACATCCCACTTAGCCAAATAAAGATGATATTAAAAATAATAAACCTTCTCTTTTAATTTTTTTTTTATCATTATACTAAAATTTATAAACTTTAATGTGATATTTAATAGACATTGTCAACTCCACCTCCTCTTTTAATTTTTTTATCATTATACTAAAATTTATAAACTTTAATGTGATATTTAATAGGCATGGTCAACTCCACCCCTCGAGAGACGAATAGTCTACTTGTTATATATTATTAGTATTATTTGCGGTTGATGGGCAAGTATGAATTATATAAGATAATTTTATATTATAAATGTTAGATGTTATATGTGGCAGATAGGTGTGCGACTCTTCTAATAGTGACCATTATAATATCAATCTTGAGAGAAGTGGGTATGAGTTGTGTATGGTGATTTTATATTATTAATGTTATATTGAGTTTACGGTTGAGTGACCCACCAACTTGCACGCAAAATCCTGGCCATAGTTTATCCTCGCTAGATCCAATGGTTACAGATCATATCGCGCGGGCTAAGAGCACAATAGTTAGCGCGCGATGAAGGCGGTAATTCCACCCCACCCTTAGCCACGTGTTGCGTTGTGAGTAGAATCGCTCCCAAATGTGAAAAATCGCTTCCAGCTTGATGAGCTTACGATATATCGGAAACCACCACAAGGGCAATAAAGCTGTTCACAGTAATAAAAGTTGGGGTTTTGCGTCTACCAAGAAAATATGGGTTTCAACTCATGGGCCAAAGGGAGATGAAGATCCCTCCATCCAGCCATCCCCCTGAGACATCTGGTTTGCCATTACCTGCGTTAATGAGGCTGACATAGACCTGCAACCTAAAAAGGATCTCACTTATGACAAAATACTTCATAATGAAACCAGAATAACTGGACCCCGTCACTGTGGCTCTGTGTCAGCAAATTTTGTCTCTTGATTTTCCTGATACTGCTGTCGGTTGTTGAGGGCCCTAGATGAACATCCCTCCTTCAACCTGTCATCTATTATCTCCTCCCACCAGCAACAGAAATTGATATGCTTATTTCGTACCCCCTCATTGGCAAGCCAGTCCGCCACTTTGTTGGTTTCCCTATGAACATGCACCAACCTGAGGGTTCTCAACATTCTTAGGTGTGCTTGGATTCTTTGGTAGGCTTGCAGAAGCCGCCAATGTTCTGAGATTTTCTCAGGATTAGCACCAACATTTATCCTCTTCACTGAGTTAATGACTAGTTTTGAATCAGCCTCAAGGATGACATTTTGAATGTTGTACTTGAGCAGTATTTCCTGGCATGATTCCATCGCCATGAGCTCAACCATATTGTTAGTTGCTTTGCCTAGATAACTATGGAAGATGACCCGTATGTTTCCTTGCTCATCCCTCAAAACACCTCCATAACCAGCTTCTCCTAGATTCCCTTTCGAAGCCCTGTCTATGTTGAATTTTAAAAAACCATGAGGAGGGGGTTGCCAAGAAGACTTTTTTGTCGAGGTTTTCTTGATAATCTGCATAGAACCCTGAGGGGGAATAACCTTGAGGTCTAACTTCTCCAATATTCTGGCCTCTCTTTGTTCAATGGGTTTACCTGTAGCTGCTCCTCCCAGGATACGCACAGTTTCTGTGAGTTGTTTAAGGACTAGTTTGAGGATGTTGCTCACTGGACTCGCTTTGTCCTTGAAATCCCTATTGTTGCGCTCCTTCCAGACATTCCAGATTAAGAATCATGGGGTCAACATCCAAGCGGAGTTTATGATCTCATTATCCGAGAAATTTTTCCTCCAATTCTTCAAAGTAGTGATGATGTCATTAACATCTCTGTCTGTCTACTCAAAGACTTCTCCAACCCAATTCCAAAGTGTTTTGGTGAAAGTGCATCTATTCAGGAGATGATTTGTAGTTTCTTCTTGTTGCCTACATAAGTGACATCTTGATGGGCCAACAAAGCCTCTTTTTTTAAGATTATCCCATGTCAGAATCCTGCCCTGGTGAACCAGCCACTTGAACAGTTTGATTTTCATCCAATGAGGATTTTCCCAGATTTCTTTCCACTTCTTATCTGTGTTTGAAAGGTTAAACCCTGCAGCTATCCTTTTGGCTTCCTTGAGGTTGAAGAGACCTGCCTTATTCATTCCCCATCTTAGTTGATCAAGTCTGATTTTAAGATTTTTCTCTTGTCTAAAAGACCTTTAAGGGCTATAGCTTGAGTATGCAGCATGGCCATTACTTTGTAATCTGGAAGTTTCCATGTTCTCCATTTCCCATTGTTCCTTGATTGGTCCCAGTAGTCACTTACCCACCTTAATCCTTTGTTGATGGTATTAGTGTGAATTTATGCTAATTCTTCACTTCGGAGATTGTCCTCCTGCTGCCAATTATCCTCCGAGAACCAACCTAGGTTTCCATTTCTGATCTCCTAGAAACTGTGATTTTGGACTAGGGCCCTGTTCTCCCATGCCCTATTCCAAATTGCAGAACCTTTTACTTGTCCTGTCATTTTGATTAGATTCTTCTCCTGCCATTCACTAGCATATTTTTGCTTCTAAAGTTTTGCCCAGGGGGCTTGTATTTATTTTAGCCATCTCCAGCAGATTTTGGCTCTAAGAACTCTATTAAGAATTCCTGGGTCATGCAGACCCAAGCCACCATGTGACTTAGGTTTGCACACTCTGTCCCATGCCACAAGGGCCCATTTCTTCTTTTCTTCCCATTTCCCCCAGAGAAAGTCTCTTTGAATGTTTCTTATATTAGTAACTACACCGGTTGGTGTTGGAATGGCAGATAGCATATAGATGGGGATACTTTGGAGGATAACCTTAGTGAGAACCAATCTCCCTGCTAGATTTAGTTCTCTATTTGTCCATTTTCTATTCTTATATTTTAGCTTATTAAGAACAGGCTCCCAGATATCTTTGTGAAGTGGTTTGTCAGTGAGAGGAACTCCCAGGTACTTCATAGGCAATGACTCCCTTTGAAAGCCCAAAATTCTAGAAAGATTTATTTGTATTGAAATATTCATATTGAAAAAGAAAATCTTTGATTTAATAAGACTTACCTCTGTGCCTGCTGCCCTAGAAAACTCACTCAGAATCTGTTTGAATGCTTTGGCTTCCTTAACAGTGGGTGTGCGTTGAAGCATGGTATCATCTAAAAATTGCTAATGTGTCACCATGTCCCCACCTTGAGTGAGTCTCAGACCTTGAATTCTCCCTTCCTCCTTAGTAGCTTTGATAGCTCTCCCTAACCCTTCCATCATTAGAATGAAAAGGAAAGGATAAAGAGGACCTCCTTGCCTGAGACCCCTAAAAGGCTTGAAGGATCTTGAAGGAGAGCCATTTAGAAGAATTGAACAATTGGCAGCGGTAACTAGCGCCATAACCCATTTAATCCAAATGTGATCAAAGCCATAGGCTTTTAATATTGCTCTTATGTACAACTAGCTAAGTTTGTCACATGCCTTTGCTCTATCTAGCTGCATAATCATTCTTGCCTGATTGTTGGTAATGAGTGAATGAACCATTTCATGAGCTTGAATTATATTATCTAGAATTTGTCTTTCTTCCACATAGCCCGTTTGCTCCTCTGACACTAGGGTTGGGAGGAGAGGTTTGATCCGGTTGGCAATGAATTTGGATATAATTTTGTATATCACATTGCATAGTGCTACAGGTATAAATTTGTTTGGAGAGGTGGCCTTTTCCTGTTTGGGGATTAAGGCTATGAAAGATTCATTGAGTGCCTTTAAGACTGTCTTGAATCTTCGAGAGTCTTCCACTACCTCCAGGATGTCCTGTTTCAGTATCCTCCAATAAGCTTTGAAAAAGTCTACATTAAAGCCATCCTAGCCTGGTGCTTTCCCATTTTGCATCTCTTTCATGGCTTCCTCTATTTCTTCCTCTGTTACTAGTCTGTTGAGGTTGAAATTATCTTCTCTTGTGACCAATTTAGGGATGTACTGAGTAAATCTTCTCATGGCCTGGTATCTTTATTTTAAGGTTTCCTCGGCAATTTTATGAAAATGCTGGAGTAGAACCTTCTCCATCTCTTCATGAGTGTTTCTCTCTATTCCATACTAGTTTGTAAGTTTCACAATTCTATTGTTGTTTTTGTGAGCTATGGTGGATCTGTGAAAGAATTTGGTGTTTCTCTCCCCTTCTTTAATCCATTGTACTCTGGATTTCTGTCTCCAAAATATTTCCTCTTGAAGGTATCTGTTGTCCCATTCCTGCTCAAGTGACTCTGCCATCTCTTTCCTTTCTTCTGTATAGCCTTCAGTGATAAGAATCTAGTTTATTTCCTTTAGTTTCTTTTCCACATCTTCCTTAGCTTTGAAGATGTTACCAAATTCTTTTTTGTTCCACTCTTTTAGTCTACCTTGAATGTGTTTGAGCCTACGGTGTAGAAGGAACATTTTTGTACCTTGTAGGTGAAACTCTTCCTTCCACCATTCTTCAATGTTGGTGAGGAAATCTGAATGTGTGAGCCAAGTGTTCTCAAACTTGAAGGGGGTGTTCCTTGGTTTGCCAAAGAGGGAAGCTTCCAATAGGATAGGCTAGTGATCTGAACCTCCAAAAGGTAGAATGAGTGCAATAATGTTGCCTCCCCAGAGAAGAAGTTCCTCTGAAGCAATAAATCTATCCAATTTTGAGGCTACTTGGGTAGGTCCCTCTCTTTTGTTATTCCAAGTGAAGATTCTATTGCTTGTTTCCATATCAACTAATTTCATATTGGTGATGAAGTTCTGGAAGGCAACTGAGTCTCTGCCAAGTTTCTAGTTCCTCCTTTCTTCTCCATGAGTAATTTTGTTATGTTAAAATCACCTCCAAGAATCCAAGGTAAAGCTGGGTATCTCTTCTTCATATCCTCCAGCGTTGTGAGGAGTTGAAGTTTGTCCTCCATTGGCTGCGGACCATAGACATTGGTGATCATGTAACATTGTCTGTCACCCACCAGTTGTAAAATCAGTGAAAGGTGATGTCTGGATGCCTCCGCATCAATCACACCAAATTTCTATGGATCCCATAGAGTTAGAATGTCACCAGCAAATTTATTTGCATTAACTTCAAGGTATTCATATCTATTTAACCATTTGTTGTGTTTTTCGTGGATCCTCTCCACAGATCATTTTGTTTCCTGTATGAATACTATGTCAGGTTTTTCCTCTGTGATTCTTTTACCTAGATTCCTCTGTTTTCTTCTACTCCCAAGTCCTCTAATGTTCCAGGTTGTAATTTTCATTGAGGTAGGGTATTAAAGGAGTAACTGGAAAGGTATTTCATCCTTCCTAAGTCAACCATGAGTTTGCCACACTCCAGTAGTAGTTCTTTTTATCTTTTTCTTCCCCTCCTCTTGCCTGGATTCTTTGTTAGTTTTCCTATTATTAATCCTATTGAGGAAGTCCCTTTGTTTTCCTAGTTGTCATGTCCCCTTTTGACTCCTGAAACTGTTTGGTTTGACTTGTTCATGAATATCTGTTGGACCTTGTCCACATCCTCCTAAGGGATGGAGTTTATTCCCAGGTTTTCTCCCTGTTCTAGAAACTTTTCCAGCTCTAGGTTTTCCCTTTCTAGGATCTCCTGTAAATCTTGATCCTCTGTGCCACTTTCACTTTGAGACATTTCCTGTTCTTTTTCTATTTCCATGTTACTCAAAGGATCCTTTGTGTGTTCATTCCATTCCTGAATGAACTCCATGCCAGTCCCTCTTTCTTTCCCCCTTGCTATCTTCTTCTCTGTACTCTCTTGATCCCCTCCATTTGCCTCTTGTTCTCCTAAGATCTCAAACCTGTTGTAGCTTTTAGTTTTATCATTCCCAATAGTGTTCTTTTCTATCTTCCTTCCCCCTCCTTTTCCTCTTCCTTCTACTCTGGTGAAACCTGTCTGGTCTTTCCCTTTGCTAGTATTTAGGTTTTCCTCCTTTCTATTAAGAGGACAGTCTCTGGATAGGTGCCCATGCTCATGACACTTGTGACATCTGAACGGAATATGTTCATAGTCCACTGTTTGTACCCATTCCTCGTCATAGACTTCTAGAATGGCCTCATCTGGAAGGGATTCTGATAGGTCCATCTCCACACATATACAAGCATAGGATGTATATTTTCCCCGTAGAGTTGCCTTTGAGATTTTTAAGAAATGACCTAATTTATTGCCTATAGCTTTTAAAGATTATAGCATCCAATAATCTAAAGGTAAGGAGTGTAGTCTAATCCATACCCGTACCGAAGTGAAGGTTTCTCGTTTTGGCACAAAGTTCATTGTCCATGGCCACATATAGAGACCAACAGCTGTAAAGAAGTATGGCCCTTCTTCAAAAATCCTGTCTCTGCCTTCCATGTTCATAAACACCACAGTAAAAAAAACCTTTGGATCCAAGATGTATATTTAACTCCCCCTTGGTTTCTAGTTGTATTTTATCCAGTGTATAATGCTTTCTCTGATGGTCAGATTCCCATAAATTTGCATATGATGGCATAGTTTTCCATGTGATCCCTGTGCGTTTGCAGAGCTAGATCATTCAGAATGACCCAAGGTTTAGTAATGTTTTTGGGTTTTCAGGGCCCCATCTTGGCTATGTTCTCTGACCCTTGACCTCTGTGTTCCTCTTTTTCCTCCTGACAGTTTTCTTTGTGGGTCCCTTGCTCTGCATGGGTCTTGCTGCCTTCCGCCTTCTGCGTTTCAGTGTTTTTTGTCTTGATCTCTAAGGGTTGTGGAGGTTTGTTCTTTTTCCCTCCTCGTCCTCTGTTTGCTACCATATTACTGTAGGAGGGAGTAGAGCTCCCTCCTCCCCGTCTCTCCATGGGTGCTTGTTGCCCTCCGTCCCTCGCTTAGTGAAACCCTAGAACTAAAGCTCCCACCGATTTTCCCGCGAACAGTCTACTAGTAGCTAGAACTCCATTGTGTGTGTGATATCACATGATTCGTGTTTTAAGCTTTTTCAAAACGCCCATTTTAATATAAAATTAGACATAATAAATTCAATTCCATATTTTTAATGTAATAGGAGAGAACTTTATCTTTTTATAAATATTAAAATTGAAAATTAAGACACATTTTATAAGTACGAAATTCAAATCACTCAAAATTTATCCATGATTATTGTCGTGTTAAATATTTAATATTTTATTTAGTTAATTAAAACTAATTTCCATGAGCCGGACATTCAAAGAAAGTTTCTACCCATTTTTTATGCAATTTTAAAATAGTTGTGTTAGGTATTTAAAATTTAAGTTATTAAATTTGAATCCATGTAGTCTAAAGAGCCTTCAAATTTTCCTGGAAGATAATGGAGTTTTTTTTTTTTAATTTTTAATCAAATTAGGAAGAAATTTCAAATCTTAATGTGTTATTTTTGTTTGACAATAAAAATATTAAAAAATACAAATAACGTTCATAAAGTTGCAGGGATTGTAGATACTCTTGCTTAGTTTAAATATAGTTAATTTAGTGTCAAAGACATACATGAATTCGAAAACAAAGTGTTTTTCAATAGTCCTACAACACGTTGAGCCTTGAATTAATTTATTGTTGACAAATTTTTTTTAAACTTACATTAAACAATAAAAATATATTTTGTTTTAATATTAAATTTTATTTATTTAAGTTTTGATTGGTGCAGAGGAGCTGGAGTCTTATTTTGCAATCATTATTTCACCTTTAACATTATGAACTTGTCACATCAATCACAATTAACTGTACTAGGGATCCTCGGGTTGTGTGTGTGATATCACATGCTCTGTGTTTTAAGGTTTTTCAAAAAGCCACTCTTGACTGTGTGATATCACATGATCTGTGTTTTAAGGTTTTTCAAAACGTCCCTTTTAATATAAAATGTGTGATATCACATGATCTATGTTTTAAGGTTTTTCAAAACGTCCCTTTTAATATAAAATTAGATATCATGTCTTTTACTTTGTTGATATCACATAATCTATGTTTTAAGGTTTTTCAAAACGTCTTTTTTAATATAAAATTAGATATCATGTATTTTACTTTTATTTTTTTATTTTT
>APFE030960959.1:0-28088 GCA_000404065.3 Pinus taeda
ACCTGCAAATATCTATATATGGATCCCTCATCCTAGAGATCCGGAGGCTATAATTTTGTATCTTGTAAGGAAGTGTTGTTGGTTTCTCTGTGGAACATCATAGTGTTTAGTGATTTAGCTTTTC
Source organism: Pinus taeda (assembly GCA_000404065.3). NCBI lineage: Eukaryota > Viridiplantae > Streptophyta > Pinopsida > Pinales > Pinaceae > Pinus > Pinus taeda. The sequence continues at coordinate 125 of APFE030960959.1, forward strand.
ATGAGGTGAAGAGGGCTTCCATGCTGGGAGGATGGCACTGGGTCAGACCAATGGGTTGTAATCCTCTCTTCTACTACTTCTATCAATAAAGCTATTTGAGTTTTCCTCCATATTCTTGTATATCTTTGAATCTTAAATTGATATATGCATTTGTATGGTTAATATATATCTTATCCTATATTGTTTATGGTTATATATATCTATGATTTGATGGTATTATGCTGCTTTGACTCTACAAGTGTTTATTGAAGCAGGACAAGTAAAGAAGGAGTGGCAAAGCTTTGTCAAAGGAGGGAGGAAACAAGCAAGAAGCCCAGCAAAAGATTGAGGTTGGTACTCTCTACTTCTCTCTCATCTATCTGTCATAAAGGAAAATGCAAGTAACTTTAGTTTGTTCATTTCTAAGATAGCTACCCGTCTTAGTGGGACTAGCAGCTCTGAATGGACACTAGTTTTCTGGATAACAATAATCAGACCTAAAATGAAATATTATTATATGGTTTGATCATGGATAATCTAGAACTGAATGCTAATGCGTGATTTATAGTGTAAATGTTATGATCTAGGTATGACTGAAGTCTAGAATAGTTGTGATATTTTAAGTTAGAATTTGTAGATCAGTATGCTGGTTTGATTTGGTAAAAACGCATATACACACTATTTCGGCACATCAAAGTAGTGTATACATTATGAAATATGATATTTGAAGTTGCAGTTGGTTATGGTTGTTGATGTAGAATTCTCGGTTCTGCTCTATGTTCTAGTGACTATGTTTTGGTGATAGTGTTCTAAGTGTGTAGATTTATTGATTGTGATTTGCTTGAGTAATGATGGGTTTTCAGTGATTGGTTGTATAGTAGTGGTTATTGATTTTGAGCTTCAATGTTGTCGATGGGTCTAGTATGAAAATTTGATGAAACATGGCCTTCATATTAGTGTTATGTTCTAGGAGTATCCAATGTGAAAATTTATGAAACGTGCTCCTTAGAGGAAGAGAGAAGGTCATAGCCTTCGATAGGCCAGCACCTACGTACTGGTAAACATATCAACTAGTATAAGAGCCAAGGGGTTGGAGTTCCCTTCCGGTAGAAGCTGTAAAACAAGTGAAGGTTGGAGCCTTCTATAGGTCAGTGCTTACGTAGTAGTAAACAGATCGGCTAGTATAGGAGCTAGGGGGTTGTAGCTCCCTTTCAGTAGAAGTTCGATAATGAGAGAAGGTTGTAGCCTTCTGCAGGTGGGTTCCTGCATACTGGTATGAGCCTCCACTAGTAAAAGATTGTAAATAGGTTTTTATTATATTAAAAGAAGACAACAACAGGTGGTTTTTGTCCTACATTGGGTTTCCACCTTAAATCTTCGTGTTCATGTGTGTTGCTTATGTGTGATGGTTTATTTCATTATTACTGTACATGGTTATTGTTTATGTGGTTAATTAAGTACTGGTGCATTGATTAAAGATCAACATATGATGAATTAACTGAATTATAAGTTTGTTGGATATATGCTCGTTGATTTAAAGATAATTTTGTGTACATGTGTGTTACCTTCATTGAAGTAGTGTATATAAATCTAATTATGAAATGAAAAAGTTATTGTTCTAATAATACTCATTCACCCCCACTCTTAGTATTATTTCCAACAAGAGCTTCAACTTGTGAGCTGCAACATGCCTCTGCATTAACAAGTCTCCACCTTGTTACACGATGACTCACCAAACTTTCTCTTGAGTTCAGGCTCTTGGCATATCCCTAGTTCTTTCCTCTAGAACCAATTGAGCACTCCTTTCTCTAGGTTGCTTCAGATATTCTCATCTTCCTTTGTTGTCACCTGCACAGATAAAAAAATATCTTACTAGATCTTCAATCAAATTGTACCTTCTTCTATTTCTTCTCCTCCACCCTACAATCAACTTGTGCCTTCTTCTACTACTTCACCTCCACACCACACACAAGAATATTCTACCCTCTCATACCACTTGATCAAAAAAAAAATTGTGGGTCTCTTGTTTTCAATATTTTTATTGGTCTTGATCCTATGACATTTTGATAATGAGCTCACAAACTCAACTCATCCTTTCTTCCACTGCAACCTAAATAACGCTATGGACTACATGTAACATTAATTCATCAAACAAAGTCAATGAACCTATGCATCAAGCCATCAAAACATCAACCCATGATTTACACACATAAAACTGCATAAAGAAGAAATCAAATTTTATTATTTACACCCACTATACTATTACATAATATCTTTGGGTGTCATGGTTTTACAAATATTCTCGCATATTCATGCACACAAAAGTTCTTAATTTATATTAGAAAATAACAATATTATGAATTATTTTAATATCATGGATTATCTCAAGATCCATGATCTTCTCCATAAAAATCTGAACACGATCCTCTTCAAAAAGCTCTCAACATGGATTTTTTTAACAAATCTCTCTACAAAGCTCTCAAGATGGATTTTTTCACAAATCTCTCAACAAATTTTTGAGATGCCTCATGGATTTTATTTTTCAAGTTTTATAAAACATCCGTTGCCTTTTCATGTGATTTTTCTCATTTTTACGTTCTCAAAGTGGTTCTTACTGATTTTTCATAATATGGGTCAATGCTCCCACATTAGGGAGTTAGTAGCAATGAATTATGGACTATCATTCTCCTCATCTAAAGATGGGAGTTCCATACATGTGATTTTTTGGCTAGGAGAGATACTTTGTGATCCAATTTATTGATTTGAATCTGAAGGGAATCGATGCATAAGAAAACATGATGTTGATCATCACTTATTTCCATGAGAACCTTCCGCATAGTGGTAAATATCTATTAATGCAGGTTGATTCTTTACAAATATTTAGTGGTGAAACTATGAGTGTTTCTAGTATCTATGACCCAATATCACACTTTTTCTTCTATCTCATACTTGTGGAGACAATTCCATCCCACTCTCACCTCCAATTCTACTATATTAATCTCATCTCATGTTTTCAATGGATGTTTCTCCCATTAGAATGGTGTATACACCTCAACATACATTTGGCTCATGATTAAGGATACCCTCAATTGTTGGAGCAAGAACATAAGTAAGGAATAAGCGATAATAAAGGGAGTAAACACAAAGAATAATGGTACTAGTTGGCCATGAGCAACCAGAACTCAACTAGACTTACTTGGGGGATGGGAAGAATAATGTAACTTACCTAACCCTAAGTTGAATGTATGGAGGTGGGACATCAAATTTTTCTCTTCCTAGATCTACCTAAAATCTCTTTTCTAAATCCTCCATCATCTTCTACTCATCATTATATTTTCAACAATATAAATTTTACTTCATTCTAAGTTATAGGCAAAAAGGTGTGGCCCTCATAATATTTTCCATCTTATGTCCTATCAACATCTATAAAACTGACATGTGGTGATCCCACCATGTGTCACCATCACACTGTACCACATCACCAGGTCACATTCTTGACACGTGGTGGTAAATTTCCAATATTTCACCACCCTATTATGACACCTCTACAGAATATACACATCAATCACTAGGTCACATCTGGATTTGGGTTTTTCACAAAATCCTTGTTTGTAAATGTTCTAGATTAATGGATTATGGATCAAGATTCTATTTGAGAATAGGAAACCTTCAATGAGAATTAAATTTAATAGGTTCAATTTTACCCACTATCCAAAATCCATCTAGAAATGGGGAAGGACTTAGGCATCAAATGGTATGGTCAACTAATGGTTACAATCTAGATTTTGCAAAATTTTGGATTTCTCAAAAGTGATCATCAATCAAAGTTTTGGATCTATAAAACTCCACTAGATTTTGTAGGTCAGTATTCCATATACTTTATATTCCATACCAGGCACTCACTCAGCTACCACATCATCTCCTTTCTGATAATTGTACCACATTAGCATGCCATGAAAATATGTCACATCTTCTATCCCTATCATTTTTCTACATCAGTATGCTACGTCACGAGTGACATGTTAGTAGCCACATCATGAGCCATGTTATCTGGCCCATTGACATTTAAATCTATGTTTTTCAAAATGAGAATTTTCTAAAAGCTTAGATTTATGGACTTTTGGGACTGGGATTTGTTGGGCAATGAGAAATACCAATGAAAGGAAACTACAAGAGTATGCTAGTTAAGGATATCCAAATTTCTTCACACAACAGAGGAAGTTATCAATAATTATTGGAAAGGAGTAAATGATTTATTCCAAGCCTTTTGAATCCATTCAGGTTCTATTAAGTGCAGGTCTTGTGGGATTCCATATGTTGGTGATACCTTTTGATCCATCACCACTTGCATTATGGAACACTCTTTTGACATAAAACATAATCGGTCAAAAAATTCAACCCTTGCAAAACATTCCAATAAAACAAAACATCATATTTGTATTGAGAAAACCCGAATTCTAGCTAAAGTGAACCACTATTTTCACATAAAATTTAGAGAAGTTATTGAAATCAACAAACATCCTAAAAACCTTAATAGGGATCAAGAATAGGTCATCAGAAAAAATTGGAATCTTACATTAAAATCCAACTCATGAAACCCTCATACCCATTAAATTATTCCCATGTTACCTTCTTTCTTATCTTCTATTTAAAATGATATTCCCTTTTTTTATTTAACCCTAATCCCTCTTTTGAATTTATTATAGCTTTTTATAAGATTAAAGTTAAAAGTATTGATAATAACGACATTAAAAATTATTGAAATTCAATAAACCAATATTTGATATTGTTTCATATTATTAAAAATAGATACACTACAAAAATCTTGAAATTATAAAAATTAGTACATTAAATTAAATAAACTAATTATTTGATATTATTAAAAATAGACACGCTAAGAAAAATCTTGGAATTTAAAAGTACGCTAACTATTTAAGATTATATCATATCATATTAATCCACATTCATGAATCTTTATAAAAAAATTAAGTTAATTTATTACATTTTTTATAATTATAAACATTCTCTCTGTGAGCTAAATAAATTTTCAAAATTATTTGAACATTATCTCTGTGAGTGTTTTTACTGTATAACCATTTCCCTACTTATCCTTGGGTAGATCAATTTTCCTCGCACACTTTTATCCTGATGATGAACGTTATTTTCAAGTTCAAAATGTCGATCTTCAAGTCAACATGGATGGGATATATCTGGAAAATTCATTACAGCAAGCTATCAATCCCAGAAATCTAAAATGTGAAAACTACTAGAATTCAATACTGATGGAAATCTTCATTTTATCTGATGGCATAGAAATATTAATTAATAGTCAGCATCCAAAAATGAAGATATATTTAAGTTTTCCTTATTATGGAAAGCTATATTTACAGACCTCCACTACTTTATCCTTCTTCTAGCTAAGCCCGTGGTCTTGGTCGTATTAACCCATGTGAGCTAGTGTTCGGAAATATATCCAACATATGGATTCATAGAAATCCTTACATGTCCTATTTTGGAAAAGTAATATTTACATCTCTTTGTTTCTTTATATCTCTTCCAACTAATCCCGTGATCTCAGCCCTACCAACTCATGTGAGCTAGTGTGGGGCGAAAGACTTCCAACCAAAATTCTCTCAAGAATTATAATCTTTTGGCTTATATTTTAGGTCTTATTCGATTATTTATCCATGGTTTTTTTGAAGAGAAAAATGAACCCCCACCCCCTTCTTTACTTATTTATTTCAAATAATGTGGACCCTTTCCATAATGTTTTGGCTAGATTACATTTTTGATATTTTCTTTTGGTTAAGTGTCCTACAATTTTGCCATTTTTTGTTTTCATCAGATATCTATTGTGTTAGTTCATTGAGTTAAAATTTTTTCTATATTTCCATCAGTACTTGTTTCATTTAATTTGGTTACACAGTTTTCAAATGGTGCTCATCCTAATTTTGATATTTTTTACTGCCTAGGTTAAAAAATGTACAAAATTTATATTATTTTAACTTTTGTAAATAAATTTGTAAATGATTGTAAGTAAATATTAATTCCTAGTTAATTTTTACTAATTATTTCATTTTTCACTAACTATCCTACAAAATCACCGCAACCAAATTGTAGAGCAATTAAAATTATGTGTTTTCAGGATCTGGGTTTCCAATTTTCAATTTTAAAAGAAATTACGAGACCTAAAATCCCAAAATCGCAAAGTGGTTGTAGTTCATTTTGTCAGATTTTTAATTACCAAGTGGTCTTAGTTTATAATGGATGAGTCCCACTCCAAGTGGGCCCCACTTCAGCTCACCTCATCCATTACTCTTTTATTAAAATCACGATATAAAAAAACTCCAATAATTTTTTTTTGATATAAACTACTCCTGATATAATAATCCCAATATAAAAAGTCCCTATAAAATAATCCTGATATAATAATTTTGATATAAAAAACCTTCAGTAAAGAAAATATTGATATTACGTATGAGACCTTGACATTTTTTATTTGGTGTCAAAACACTAATTTTAAAATTTTATGATATGAGTCAATCTCCAATATTTGATATCATGCGATGTGTTGTTTTATCTGATGAAGGCCTCCTTTATTTAATTTAAATGCCTCCACCTCGCGTAAAGGATTCCCTCCTCACTATGCTTCATCCATCTAAATGGAACCAAGTAGCCACTAGGCCCATTAACTTGGAACAATAGCCACTTGACATGTGTATTTTTCTAATTATATTAAATTATTTTAATTTAATACTTAATTTGATTCAATAAATTATATATTTTTAACTAATCTATAATTAAATTAATTTCTAATTAATTTAAAGTTTCTAATTGTATTAATTAAATTTATAATTATAATTATAATATATATTTAGTTAATAAAATAATTAATTAATAGTTGAATTATAATAATCATTTTTTAATTAAAACTTTTCCTAATTTTAGACCACACAACAACTTTTCTAGAATTTTGGCAATTTTGACACTTCAGGTTTGGAGGCTCATAAGTTGAGTTTTACTTGGCCAAATGAGGCCTACGAAGGCTGGTTAGATATATAAAGCAATGGAGAATATTCTTGAGGTTGTTGCATGGCAAATGTATTTCACTAAATGAGTCTAAAATTTAGCAGAAAATTAAGCTCCGAATTTGTAACCAAAGCTAATTTTCTGAGTTTAGTTTTTGCATTTTCATCAGTCCAAAGCCTATGCTGATTGCACATCCATTCGATTCTATTCTATTTAATTAATAATAAATTTACATGGATCAATCGGAAGCACAAAGTTCTTTTTATTTATTTATTAATTAAATTTTGATTGGAGACGTTTGTTTTCCATATTTTGATCGTTTTATTTTGATTTGTATTTTAGTTGGGTTTCGTCGTAGGAGAAATATTGAGGAGATAAGGAAGAGAAGTTTTAGATCAATGGAATTCCTCTAAATAAAGAGGAAAAGGGATTCAGGCCAATCAAATTTGTGGAAGCAAATTTATTTTCCAAATGGTTCTCTCCTTTTGATTTTCATTTGTAATTATAAATAGTGGTTTGTAGAATGGAGGGAATGGATTTCTCTCTTCTATAATTTTATAATTCTTAAAGTGCTATTGTAATAGCGGTTTTGTGTTTTAGGTAGAGAGCATCAATCTTAGATTTGGGAATTATTATGATTTGTCTCTTTTCATTTTGCATTGTGAATGAACGGTAGAGCTTGCACTATTGCATCTCTTGCTTTTAGCAACAAAGATTATGCTTTGGAGGGGATCGTTGGAGATCATATTTATAGAATAGAGCAAGAGATTAGGAATTATTCTGCATCTGATCACGCTTTACAATTTATTCAAAATTTTTCAAATCCTACTCATGATATTGATGAAGGCATTTTATGTAGGATTTCTATTCTAACATTCTCAAGAAAATCCAGAAACTAGTGTCAATATCTTCTAGTTCCCTCTATTCACAATTGGGATCAAATAATCATAAAATTCCTTTATAAATTTGATATTTATTATTATGAACATGTATGTGATGAATTCGAATATTTATGAAGGTTTGAAGATGAATATCTTATAGATTTTATTGTTAGATTTCAATTAATTTTCTTGATATTCAAAGTTGAAGATAAACCTTCATACAATGAATTGATGGATTGGTTTCAATATGTTTGTTCTCTTCCTCCCATTTCAAATCTGTATGTAACAATTGCAAGTTTTGATGGCTCTTCTTCAACTTCTATTAACATTATCAAAAAATACGATATTGAGGTTCATATTAACCATGATGAAGTGGTCTCAACTATGTATTACAAATTCTTTAATTTAGTACACACATCTTACATTATTAATGATAATCATGCTAATGAATTATAATCACAAATCTTGCAATTGTTTTATAAATAAGGATAAGAATAAATCAATAAAAAATTTAATAACTATCTACCTCAAAATTGAAAATTAGCAACCACAAGCACAAATTTAACATTCCAACAAAGTGCATTTTCATACAGAAATTACTGAATATAATCATGTTGATCAAATACTAAATTTAGGGCATCCAATGAACACTCTTCAAGAAAGCACAATTAACCAAGTAAATGATCTAGAATATGAAATTTGCAACGAACAAAATTTACAATAATCTGTAAATAGAGATATTTTTATATTCATTGCTTTTGAATCTCATTTTTACCTCTATCCTGATATTTTTGTTGATAGAAATTTATGCCCTTTGTGTATAAATGAATTTATTATTAGTTTTCATCAAGATAGATAAACAATTATTGATCATTCTTTTGACATTGATGAACATGTTCTCCATATGCCTTCTTGAATTGATACATCGTATGAGAATAAAGAGAACAGTAGTGAATGTTGTGAACTCATTTATGACGACTTGTTTAACATTGAGGATGTTGATTTGTCTCCTTCCCTATTAACTCCTCATGTTCCAAATCAAAGTATACTTGAAAATAAAGATAAACTCGATACAAAAATTGTTCTAATTAGCTTTCATTTTCAAAAATTTTGCTGGCTTGATGGGCCCTGACCCAAATTCAAAGTTAGCAACACCAACCAAAAAAACCCTAAAATATTGGCCCTTTCGGTAATAACCCATGTAGCGTAGGTTGTAGTCTCACCCAAAGCAGTATTGGGGGATGAAAAAACTATGTTTCTACATCCCAATGTCTATGTGATGGGTTCCTACGGCTTTTAGGGATTAGCCCTATCTTCACGACCCCCAACCCTTCTAAAACAGTAAATTATAGTAATTCACCTAAACAATATCTATATATTCGCAAAGGTCTTTAAATATTCATAACATTAACAAATATCACTGATCAATTGCTTTCATGCATAAGATAAACATTCATTCATATAATTTGCAATATAGAGCGAAAATACAGAAAAATGTAGAAGTAAAAATAGATACAATAATTCATAATTAATGGATCAAAATTGCCTTTATTAGAAGTGTTCTTTCAAGTACAAACTCTTTTTCCCTGTGCACTCAGCTACAGGGGCCCACGCACTCAACCTACAGACTTACCAAGGTCTTCACACACTCCACTACAGGAGCCTTCCCCTTCGCCTAAGTACATGAAATAGACATTCCTGCCTTAGCTTACTTGTCCCAAAATAATGATCTTCTAGTTATGACTTATCTTCTAGAATCACTATGACCCTTCTATATATATTATTTTCTTTTACAATACCATGGTCTGCGAACCATGGACGGGTCTCAAAACTTCTTATCTCCCAACAACCTAAGGGACTAAATCCCCTTTGACTCTTATTATCTTCACTCTCTGCTTCCTCAAATCGTAGAGCCTTTACATTTGTACAAAAACTAAGTACGAAAACTTGACACCAGGGGACCCTATCTGAACACATTTAATCATACCCATGATTTTAGAATTCAAGAACTCATCACAATCTATGATTCTTATGATGATCAAGCTCTAATTACTATTCATAGTCCTTATCCTTTCCCTAATTCACAAGATTTTGTTGGATATCAATCTAATTTCATTATTCTGACCAATTATTGTAAATAGGAAATTACTTCAAACGAGTCCTAGTTGTTTTGTAACAATAATTGTAATACTCTTGTAAATAGTGATTTGATTTTTTATTTTCCCTTCACTTATTTTGTTTAATTTTGGATTTGTTTTCTCTTTTCATTTATCATTTTTTAAATATCTTATGTTGGCATATTGAGTAGTTCAATATTGAGTGTTGAATTGATGCATTTCCTAAATGGGAAAATGGAGTTCCAAATCATAATCTTGAACAACAAGAGTTATTACTCTTTGAATTCCTTCATTTTTTATCATTTGATCCTTTCCTCTCAAAAGCAGTGCCAACAAGAGAGTGTATCATCACAATATGACCAAAGATCTAATTTAATTAATGATCTTCTATTGAATGTATCTAATTTCCATTCATATTTCATTGACCTATTTGAAACACATTTGGAAAGTTTTCCTACACAGAGTATTGTTAATAATTTAACATATGTACATAAGAAATATAATTTCATGCAGGCCACTCTAGCTAAAAATGCATTTCCACAATCTAGGATGTTATCCTCTCTTTTGAAGCCTCTTTCAATCATTAATGGAAATCCATCCAGATTTCTATGATCTGATTGAAATTCAGTTGGAAAAGACATTTCAAGAGAGGGTGATTGTAAATAAGTTGCTTCTTGTTAATATGTTAGCAATAAATGTACATTATATTCCAATTTAGTTATGTTAGTTTAATTATATATGTATTTTTGTTACCGATGTTTGTCCCATACATACATGTAGGAAATAAAAAAAGAGAATGGTTACATTGGAAGTATGACTATAACTAGTCATGTTTCATTTTCATGGAGTTAGAATTAGGGATAGAATATTTTAGTTTAATTTTTTTTATGTTTGTATTTATTTCCCTTTTGTGGATTTCTAGTAAGCCTGTAATGATCCTATGATAATAAGAGTGCTTGAAAATTATGACTTCTTAAAATTCACTTTCGCAATTCTTTCTTATTCCTCTTAATGGAGCTTCAACATATTGTTGAAACTTGTAAGGAAAATAAAAAAGAATTGAGTTCCAAATAATATTTACAATCAAGCATTCTTAACAAATTCAATTTTCATTCATAAAAATTTCTATATGATCACTTTTCTCACTCTTGTCTCTGAATGTTTTTTTAAGTAGATGAAAATCAATAGCTCATTACTTAGCATTTTAATTGTGGATGATGTTAAACACATCCAAATTTTGAGAAATGCACGGGATAACTTGAAGATTCATAAGGTAAAATTACAATCAAAATTCTTCCATGTATGCATCCATATTTTCATCTTTATCTATTATCAATTTTATCTTTTTCATAGTTTACTTCTTATTTCTAATTTACTTCTTTTTCATGTCTTCATTGGCTTGATTTAGGATACTTGAGATAAGCGAGAAGCCAACCCCTTCTAATATGCAACATGTTCACAGACGTATTTGTTGTTTCATATGAATCTCAGTATTCTATATTTTTGCTTCTATTCGTATTTTCGTTTCTTTTCACATTTAGAAATATGATTCAATAATCATATTCTGCCTCTCATTGATGCAGCTGAAATGAAATTCTTAGGCTCTTTCTTGGTTAGATTTGATACAAGAAATGGAAAATTTGCACTAAACTCTTGTAGAAAATGATATTATCCATGCTTTTATCTCTACATGCTTTGAATCCTACATTTTCCGGTTGAGTTAAAATATTTCCATTACGTTCATTCATTTTACATCCACTTTAGTCACATTTCTTCTTCCAATAGGATTATAAGCCTTTGACTTATAAATCTCAGGAATCATGATCCTATGGTTTTTGGTTCATAACCTTTTTGAGATCATTTCTTCATGACTTCGAACTCGTAAGTCCATCAAATTCTTGAGTCTATGTTACATCGACACTATTTTATAAAATAAAATATCATGAAATTTCTTATCTCTGATATTTAGATTCCCAATGTACTGATATTCCCACATGATACATTAAAATTCTCTATCAAATATGTATTAATCATAAGTTTTATTTATGAAAAGTTATGAAATTATTTTATTTCGAGGTCTTTCTTCCTGATGCTTTCCTTTAATATTAAATACATGTGTATATCAATACTTCCAATATCTAAAGTGAAAATCAATTAAATCTCCATAAAGTAATTTCACCAAAAACATTTAAATAGCAAAAGCATTATTTATCAGAAAAAATTATATTAGAGAATTGTTCTCATTTTAGAAGAATTGTTTATTGGACCTCTTACCTTTCGCTTTGATTCTCTCAAAACTTCAAAATATCTAGTTAAGCATCCTCATAGGCCTCTGATCAATTCATTCTGATCTTTCATTATGCTCACATGAAGTCATGTTTTATTATATTTGTATATATATTCTTACTTTCATGTTATCATGGTGGTCATAAGATTGGATGTATTTTAATTATAATTTTATCAAATCCATGTATTCATTCCTCGAGATGACTTTGTGACTTTGGGGATATACGTTCTTCATGGTGGGTATAAATGGGCCTCTTTTTACTCTTCTCAGTAATCTTCTTCACCAATGAGAAATTTCATCACATGTGGTTCATTTATGTGTTTTCCTTCGTCTCACTATTGGATGCCCATTTCATTATCTCAATCATATTTTAGTGTTCATCTTCATTTTCTTTTCAAGGCACTCTTGAGCAACCACTATAGTAATGTAGCAATTGGTAAAGAATTTGAAATAGGTAAAGTTAATGGATCATGATTAAATCATGTTTGATTTCTCTTATATTTAAATTTTTGGTATATCACTCTATATTTAGTATGCAAAATTTCAAGGCCTCTCCATCTACACATATGCATTATATTATTTGGATCTTGGTCTTTATTCTTGACATTTTATGAAAATCATGGAGTTTTCATGAAATATGAAATATAAAGAGAACAATCATCACTACAAAATCACATTATCATTCTCATTTCCTATGGATTTGGTCGACTTCCATTTCCTTCAACATGAATCATTTTTTTCTTCTAGTACTGTTTTCTTTAATTTGATTGAACAAATGATGATTTTGGGTCAATGAAATTTCAAAAAATTTAGCTTCTTCATGCTTTTAATTCTAATTAAATGAAAAAAGGTTACTTTTATTGGAGAAAATCATATCCCTCAAGCAAGATCGAACATAGTTTTCCAATGGTAAGTTTCATATTACAACTTTCATTCATTTCCATTTCTTTACTTTTGGTTTCAGATTTGTTTTCAATTTTTACTGATATAAAACTTTTTTTGCATGTCTTCATAAACTTTTTTCACACCTATACCAGATCAGATATATATCTCATTCTCATTGTTTGCGTTTGAGTTTTGGAGCAAAATTAATGATTGTTCATTAAATCAGCTAAATTGGGGAGTTTTAGAACCTTTTAGTCTATTTCTTAAGCATTTCTTTTATCAGAAAATGGTTAAGATAATTTTATGCAAGATTTTCTTTAAAAGAATAAATTTTGTAGCAGATAGAGACTTCTCATTTATCTTAATCATGTATAACTCCACATGATAAAATTTACTATTTTCTGAACAAAATATGAACACATATATGATTTCCTTGTTTTATGCCTTTGTTGAGACATTTCATAGTTAATCTTGTTGGAGTTGGTTCTTTAAATTTGGGATTTTTCATTTAGCTTTTGATTTATTCATGTTTAAATTTGTTAATTTCTTTCACTTTACTTGGGATTTATTTTTCTCTTTCATGATTGGTTTTGGCTTAATTTTGGTGACTCTGCCATGATTTATGTGGAAGGCCTTTTCCTCACCAAACAGTGGTTGTCATACATGGGAAATATTTACTATGTCTATTCAATGAGTTTCATTTATCATTAAAGGTATATATTTTTGGAATCATAAAGCCCTTTTGCTTTATATATTTTTCATGGAGGAACACACACCCTTTCTAAGTGATATAGTTCACCTTTTCAAGAAAATAGTTGATCTGAATATAATTCAATGGATTCCTCCTCGCCCTCCACTTTATAAAAGCCTTTGGTTGATAGTCACAGGAAAATAATTTGGATTCAACATTATGGAAATATTATATCCATTAAAATAAGTTTCTATGACCATCCCTTCTCTTTCATTTATTTATATCATAAAATAAAAGCTCACAAATGCACTTATCAAAAGGGTGATTAAAAGAGGAAGCATGGGAAATACATGTCAACTCGTCAGGGCTATGGATGCTCGCTGGCTATGGGGCCATGCTTGTATGGAATAAAAGATAACCTCTTCGGGGTATTGTTTAGGTTCACTAGTAGTGAAGCAATGTTAGAGACCATTCATAATGATGGATATATGATTTATCAAAAAACTATTTATACCTTCTTAAAATAAAATTTTCCCAAAAATAGGATTCATGATTTTTACTCAGTCTTCTTTGAGTATTTATCTTTTGAAACTAATAATGCTTAATCTATTTATGTGGGACCCAAAGAAATGTTTTACTGTTAGATGATTTCATGGAACCCATTATTTTTAACATTTGAGTGAATTAAAATTCATCATATTTTTACCAAAGATAATTGCTTCTTCCATGTGTGTCGTCAGTGTTGAAGAGAAATATCAACAACCCCCCCCCCCGCTCCCCAATTTTTTATAATTTATTTCAATAATTGGAGGGGCTATTTCCATTAATTTTTGGCTAAGTCACCATTTTATTATTTTTTGGTTTAGCCTACAAATTTGTAGTTTTTTTTTTTGTTTTCATTGGATTTCTATTCGATTTCTTCATCAAGTTTGAATTTTCCATAGCTTTCTATCGGTACTTGTTTCATATAATTTTGTTACATATAAAATGGTGTTCATCCAAAGTTTGATCATTTTTATCGCATGGGTTAAAAAAATGTACAAAATGTATATTATTTAATTTTTGTAAATAAATTAGTAATCGATTGTAAATATTAATTCCTAGTTAATTTTTACTAATTATTTTATTTTTTCACTAACGATCCTACAAAATTGTCACATCCAAATTGTACAACAATCAAAATTATGTGTTTTTGGGATCTCGGAAATTTCCAATTTCCAATTTTAGAAGAAATTACGAGACCTTAAATCTGAAAATTGCAAAGTGGTTTTAGTTAAGTTTTGTCGAATGTTTAATTACGAAGTGGCTGTAGTTTATAATGGATGAGTCTCACTCCAAGTGGGCTGCATTTCACTTCACCTCCTCCCTTACTCTTATACAAAAATCCCGATACAAAAACCTCTGATAAAAAAATCCCAATATGAAATAATCGTGATATAATAATCCTAATATAAAATGTCTCGATAAAATAATCCCGATATAAAAAACCTCCGATAAAAAAATCTAGATATTATGTATTAGACCTCAGTATTTTTTGTTTGGTGTCAAAAAACTTGTTTTAAAATTTTTTAATATCGGTCAATCTCTCATATTTGATATCATACGACAGGTTCTTTTATTTAACAAATGTCTCCTCTATTTAATTTAAAATGCCTCCACCCCACATAAAGGCCTCCCTCCTCACTATGCTTAGTCCATGTAAATGGAACCAAATATTCACTAGGCCCATTAACTTCAACCAATAGCCACTTGGCATGTGTAATTTTTTAATTATCTTTTTTTTAAAATTTAATTCAATAAATTGTTTTTTAATTAATATGTAATTAAATTAAATTATAATTAATTTAAGTTTCTAATTGATTAAAATTATAGTTAGATTAAATTTTATATATTAGTTAACAAATTAATTAATAGTTAATTAGAATTAGAATTAAGATTTTTTAATTAAATTGTTTCCTAATTTTAGCCTAGGCAGCGATTTTTCCAGAATTTTGGCAATTGTGACACTTCAACTTTGGAGTCTCATAAGTTTTACTTGGCCAAATGAGGCCTAAAATGGCTCATTAGATAGATAAAATAATGGATAATATTTCTAAAGCTGTTTCATGACCATACTTAATCATTAAATGAGTGTAAAATTTAGTAGAAAATTAAGCTTTGATTTTGTAACCAAAACTAATTCAAGTAGTTTGTTTTTTTTTTTTTTTTTTTTTTTCGTTGACCCAAAGCCTCTATTGCTTGTAGATCTATTTGATTATATATTACATTTAATAAATAATATATTTACATGGATCAATGGGAAGAAAAAATTTCTTTTTATTTATTTATTTAATTAAATTTTTATTGGAGATGTTTGTTTTCCAGAGTTGGATTTTTTTATTTTAGTTTGCATTTTAATTAGTTTTCTTGCGAGAGAAAATTTGAGGAGATAAGGAAGAGAATATTTGGATCAATGGAATTTCTCCAACAAGAAAGGAAAAATAATTGATTTCAATCAAATTTGTGGAAGAAAATTTATTCTCCAAACAGTTCTCTCATTTTGATTTTCATTTGTACTTATAAATAGTGGTTTGTAGAATGGAGGGAGTGGACTTCTCTATAATGCAATTTTTTAAAGAAATATTGTAATAGGGGTTTCATGTTATAGGTAGAGAGGGTCAATCTCAAATCTTAGAATTATTGGGATTTTTCTCTTTCCATTCTGAATTGTGTATGAGAGGTAGAGCTTGCACTATTGCAGTTGTTGCTTTTAGTAGCAAAGTTTATGCTTTGGAGGAGATTGTAGGAGATTAGATTTTAAAAAAAGAGAAGGAGAACGGGTCCAAATAAATTTATAATAAAAATTCTATTATTTTTAATGTGAATTTCATTCTTGATGGAAGAACTATGTTGATTGGATTCATATTGTGCACTAATGTCGATATGAATACATGCCTTACAGATTAGCTATCTAATTTGTTTGTCTCCTGAATCTGTTGTAAATAGTATCCTTTTCTCTGATATATTAAATGTATATTTATGAGTATCTGTTTACTCTAAATCTGCCATCTAGTTCTGATTTCATTTCCATTGACATTATGTGAACTACTTCCTAATGTTATTGGTTCATCATTCGTTGTTAATAGATATATGAAAACCATGTTTGATAATTATAGTATTAGTTAATTGAACTACTTCATTAGCTACATATTCATCTTAAGCCAAATATGTGAAAATCCCAATTATGTTAATATATTTCTCTTGGTAGATAAAATGACTAATCGTTCTTTCCATCAAGATAGGCTTAACATACTCGGATGCGGGTGTATTAACGCCATATTAATGGAGGGGCTATACAGCGTTGACATCTGGTCCTACAGATGGCAGGATCGCACATTCCCCCATGCTCTCCCGCAGATGAAGCAAGATCATATAGAGTACTTGCAGATCACTTTGCATTCGGAATTTAATGCACCATTTGGTCGAGACACTTCGCCTGAGGACTTACTTATGGCTTCATCGATTCTCTCCACTATTATTTCCCTTTGGCCTCCCTACCATAGCTTGCCTCAGACCCTGCATCTCTGCAATGCTCCGAAGGCAACTTTGAATGTCTGGCCTCTGAATCTCAATCGGCTCCCTTACCTCGGCACCTGCTTCATTTCGTCCTGCTCCATATCTCCTTCAAACTATCTTGCCACCTTGACAATGGTGCATCACCGCGCTAGTTCTTGCTGTGTGGTAGTCGTGGAGGCCTTGGGCATTCTCAGCCTGCTCCCCTACCTGTTATTCCTCTGGACCCTGCTTCCCCTCCCTCAGCTAATGGCAAACCTTTCCCGCATAACTCTTTCCAAACCACCCATTTCAAATTTCAAATTCGCCTCAATAAGCCTGTTCTCTCGGCCAGCATCACTATAATCTTTGCGGAGGAAGAAGCTCGGCCTAGTGTTTCTGTTCATACCTTGGCAATGCAGTCTTAGGATGGAAGTGAGTAGCAAGAGGAAGATGTTGGCATTGTGTTCAATTGCGGTGATATGCAGGTAGAGATAAGTGTTCCTGATGTCATCAAGCCACCAAACGACAACCTCCAGGGAGTCTTGGCCTCTGTTAACCCGGCAAGTGGTTCCAGTGGCATCCGGCATTCGATAGCTCTTCCAAGTGGAAACGTTACTGATGCTGAAGACACTATTGATGGCTCGTGGTTGGGCAATCCATGCCCGGTGGAGGAGGAAGCTTAGGACCATGAAACAGTCGCTTGAAGCCTCCTGGGCCATGTCTGCTTCCCCAGTTTCTCTCTTTGCTCTTCAGTTCATTGTTTTATGCCTTTATGGCTTCGTTAATGTCTTTTTGTATCAGGTATTTGGTTATGCAACTATATCAGGTCTTAGGTTCTGCAGTTTTGCCTATGGTTATCTGGTCAGTATAGACAATATGGTTACAGCTTTCCCTCTGACATTTCTACGGTTTACCAACATGGTCAGTTCTCTTTGTATGGCTTTTGGGTTTTTTGTATCTGGTTTTCCCAACCCTAGGACAGTCTGTGTGTACTACTGGATAGTTTCGGCTCTCCTCTGAGGTTTTGGCCTCATTGTAACTGTATTTTCACCTTTTATTAATAGAATTAGCGTTTACTTATAAAAAACAAAAAGATAGGCTTAAGATAGTTTTCCTTTTACTTGAATTATGGAGTAAATCTTCATTTAGATTAAATCTTACATTCTAGAAGTCGTCTTCTAAAAGAGGAAAAACGATATTTGTGGTTTGGCTAAACCTTAAATTGGCTTAAGGATTTTCTTCCTTGTCCGTGCACAGCAAGAAGGCTAATCATATTTCTCTTTCTTTGTTGGCAAGTTAAAGACATGATTTAAGCCAAAAGATACATAGAGAGACGGTAATTGGACCCAATTGAACTAGTCAGAACCACCATTCCAAATGAAAAAGGAGTTGGTTTAAGTTCCCAACTAAGTGCTCTCCCTTATAATGTTGAACAGTCATTTCTCGCATTCAATAGGTTCCAATAGGCATAAGCTTTCTCATAATCCATCTTAGGATGACAAACCCACCAAGCCTAAAAGGCGTTTAGGACTATTGGGATTTAATCCATTACACAAATAGTTCCTTGAATCTAACATAGATTCCAAGCCACTTAATCATTTTTACCCCCTTAGTAATTATTTTCACTCAAACTTCAATAAGTGAACATAGAGTTCCAAGTCTCTTAAAATTTAGTTAAGGAAAACATTATAGTATAACTTTGAGAGGTCCTAAATTCATGGTATGTATGTGCATTTCTCTATACGTGATTACAAGATGGTATCAAATATTTCCTTTACACCATATCAATATAAAATATATGGAGTACTTCTCAAAAAACATATGTCCTCAAATAATGAGTAATTTTTAGTTGACTTATATGTATATACACTTGCAATAGTTTGGTATAATATAGGGACATTTGGGCCACATACATTGGTCTATTTTAAACTCAATGGTTGAACCTAGTCGAGGTGTCTACCCTAAGATAGAAAACGTATGTGTTGCTTCATCCCTAAAGGAAATATCATAGTTTCTCAATTACACAAGTATTCTAACTAGAATCCTTAACATTTTTATGTTTTTTAAAGCCATATAGGAACATCCACTAATATATCATCACCCTTAGGATTACCCCAGGCCACTATCCCTATTATGTATCATTTATCATACTCAAATTGGTATCAATAGCAAGCATACCCATAGGTCTATATGAGAGCTTATATGCATATGAACATATTCAGTATTTAACATAATAACTTATAAATTATATATTTAACATTAAACACAAGAAATTTACATGACATATAATACGTATACAAAGAATTAAGTGAAACATCCATGAGATAAACACATAATTTAGGGAAAATGTTTCTTCCATTATTAACACCAATTGGCTATAGACATTACATTCTCCTCCCAAACATAGACCGGACTTCTCTAAGACACTTAATAGTGGATCAACTTTGAGTTGGGGCCATAAATACACAATGTTAACAGCTCACTTAGAGAAAATTGCAACATGCATTCAATATAATATATGTATTAGGTTGACTACTAACTTCAACAACCTCCCTAACAACAATCGTGCATCCCCCACCCTATACAACCCAATATAGTGCACCTATTCACTTCTTATGTAATCCATTAGGAAATGATACTAACCTTCTTGAGGTACAAGTGAACAATAGTTATGAAGTCTCAAAAACATATGGCCTTAAGTGTTCCAATTTCCATTGGAAATAACCTAGGAATTTATAAAACCTTATGTTATGTGACTCTACCCACCAGTTTCCTTTCCAAGAGTTAGCCTTACCCCAGGAAATAAGGAAAATTTATCCATGGTATTATATCAAGGTTTCCATCTAAACTTATTAGGTCATATGTATTGGATAATTAAAATTCTTACTTTCAAGACTATATCATAAGTGCATAGCACCAGCCATGGTTACCCAATGTACACATTTCTTCCTTAGACAAAGAGATTCACTTATAGAAAGTGAAACTCATATTGGATAGGGTTTGATGGTCATATCAATGAAAGGACGTATCCTTGTATGCATGATTGAATCCCTCCAAGTGTCAAAATGGAAAACTCGCCTCTCTGCTACTTGGATACTTTAATGTTTCTTGTGTTTTCCTAACCTAGGTTTTATGTGACTAAGTTAATTTTTGGAATGTCATAATGTAGGAACCTAGTCTTGGGTTCCATTGTCACTTTACATTTCATCTTGTAGATTTTTATGCAAAATTTGCTCATATTTGAATTAGTTTGTAACAACAATACATTTATTATCCATGAAATGATTTACACATATATCGTTAGGATATCTAGATTAACCTCATAAGAAATATTGCCTCATAGAAAATAACGTAGGAATGCAATCCCAAAATAGTGTATTCACATAGGCATGTAATTATAACATAACCTATCTCACCATCCTAATAACATACAAAAAAGTGGGTATTGTGGGGCAATTGCATTCCCCTCCCCCTTATTTAACC
Source organism: Pinus taeda (assembly GCA_000404065.3). NCBI lineage: Eukaryota > Viridiplantae > Streptophyta > Pinopsida > Pinales > Pinaceae > Pinus > Pinus taeda. The sequence goes on from APFE030960959.1 coordinate 21,011, forward strand.
ATTTTAATCAATGCATTATATATTTGTGTACAATTAAAATAAATGCGGGAATTCCTACAACATGGGCTCCTCCATATACCACATGGAATCCTCAAGGATGTAATGGATCCATTCAACCTTTACCAACCCGATGGCCTTTTTCTATAGTTGCTTGATGTTCCTATCTAGGATGCATATTGATTCTACTTGAAAATCCCCTTCTAGTTCCACCTCAATCATATTATAATCAATCATATAGTTATCGTTAGGAACATACTTTTTAAGTAAATAAAAATGAAACACATCATACATATGCATGGGTGCAGATAATGCAAGCTGATATGCAACTACACCAATCCTTTCCATGATGATCTCAAATGGCCCCAAACAAATGAGTTGTTAGCAGTGAACAACTCCCCAATTTTAACAAAATTCCTTTGGATTTCACTTTAAAAAATACATATTCTCTAACGTTGAAATACATTTTCATATTAACCTCGTCAACATAGATTTTATACTTGTCCTAAGCATCCTTCAAGTTTAGTTTGTTTTTACCACTTTCTCATTCATTTCCCTGATAAATTCTATCCCAATAATATATGTTCCTAATAGGTTATCCAAACTTATGAGTGTGCTACATTTTCAACCATCCAAAGCCTTAAATGGGGTCATCTTCAAGGATGATTGATATCCATCATTCTATGGAATTCTATTAGAGGCAGCCAGTCCTCCCATTTTGATTGTTTGTCCATAACATAAATCCCGACCATATCCTTGATCAACTAGTTAACTCTTTCGTTCATCCATATAATTCTAGTTGGTATGTTGTATTGAAGTTCAAGCTAGTTTTAAACCCTTTAAAACAATTTCTTCCAAAAATTGGAAGTGAATTTGGAGTCCTTGCCAAAAATTATTTCTTTAGGTGTTAAACCATATACAAAATAGACAACCGATAAAGATAAAACATTGAATTCTTTATTATTCCCAAATATAAACATAAAAATACATTTTTCAAGACTATCAGGTTCATCTTTCAAGGTCTCTTAGACTCTCTGTGATGGTTCACCTTTCACACCATAACCCTTAGTGGATTAGGAGTCTAAGGTGCGCACCCCCCCCCCCAAATATGAAGGGGTATATATGAGTCCAAGCAAAGAGTTGAAATACAAAAAGTTCATGGCACCAAATGGAAGAATGTTCTCTCTAAGATGATGTTATAAGCTAGTAGAACTCAAGCTCTCAATTGATGGTGGTTTAAGGATGACCACCAACACTAAGATTCTTAGTGTAGCTCTTCGAACAGTTTCAAATATGACTAGAAGTTGAAGTAATATACCAAAGGAAGTGCTCCCTAATCCTTTGAAATGTGGTTTTTAAGTAACACCACAAATCCAAAAGAGGTGGAAGGCCATTGAGGTATCAACCAACTCTGGAACAATTCCAAATCTCACTAGAAGTTGAAGGCTTATGCTAGTGTAAAATCTCCCTGATATTTTTGAAAAGGAGACCATTGAGGTCTCCACATGTAGTGAATTAAGGAAGGCCACCAACCAAAGTCCATTCTTGTGGGTTTCTCTAGCTACAAATATAAATTTGGGTATGGCTAACTCGGGCTCTAGGCTCTGGAAGTAGGCTCAGGCTGTGGCTCAAGCTCACTTCATTTATCTTTGAAGCTTGTATATGACCATCAATTCCCCTATTTAACATACAAGGTAAGAATATGAATAAATTTAAAATACAAGACTTTTTAATACTTGAGAACAAATTTTATAGTATGAGTGAAATATATTCTTAGTTATTGAAGCCCATTACCAAGAAGCAATCCATCCAAAGTAAATGATATTCTTGCAGGAAGCTTATTTCTGACATATCTATTTGAATGATAAGTGATTTTATGAAAGTTATCACATGAGTGAAGATCAAAAAAATGATCTTTCACATGGCCAACTCTTTCACAATTTTGGCATTTCACAATCTGTGGTCATTCTGGAATAGGAGCAAGATATGGAACAATCGAGTATGAACCGTCTTGAAGAAACCATGTACTCTAAAACTTGATGGGATTGGAATAGTATGGGATGTAAGAGGGCACATCCTTTTTATTTCAAACTTTGGTTTTGTTCTTGTTGCTGAAAAGTTCTTCCTAAGGTCTGATGATGGGCTTGAGAAGTGCAAGCTCAATTTCTACTTCTACATGAAAATATGCTCTTGCACTAGCCACTGACTCAACCTCAGCCTTACTGATATGATTAGTTTCTGGAAGTTAATGGGAGTTTGTTTCAAACTTAAACAAAGGATTATTCTAAAAATAAAACTAGTTCCGAATGATGTCCATGCTATTGTAGCTCATATTCTTGCAGTTGTGAAATAAGCTACAAAAAATCAGTATTTTCTTATGCATTTTGCAGACAAGTTTTAATGTTTGAAAGAGAATTTTCATTGATTTTACCATCCCATTTATAGTGAAATTCATTAAGTTATTCAATAACTCTAATAAATTATTAATTTGAGTCATTTTTCAATCTCAAGAAATAAAGGATTCAACTAGAAATGCACCACCATTTACATTCAAGCATTTACAATTCCACAGTTTATAAAATCCACCAAATCATATCACCTTAAATTATGCTTTATTTTCACCAAACAATTGTCAACAAGGTTTGGATGCTTACTAATGAAATCTAACTTTATTGTCTAAGACGAGGGCTATGATATGAAATCCCATTCCATCTCACTAAAAATAACAATCTTGATCATCAAAATCCCCACATGAATCGAGCACAAGTCAGATTGGGAATAATTGATGTCATCATCAAAGGTCTTTTAGAAAAAACACGATTGGATTATGACCAAAAGTAAAGCCGCTAATATTTTACATGTGTTCTCCAATCGACAATACTTCTATTCTATGTACAAAGATGTTCATGCCTAAGAGTGATCAAATCTCTTGAGGTGCAAACTTCTTTTAGAGTTCAAAATGCTAAAATAGGTTTATACATCAAGATATTTGATCCTCTCAACTCTTGCTCAGATTCGTGGTTAGAAAACTATATTCAAGTTTTATGAATAAAATATATATATATATATATATTATATAATATATATATATATAATATATATATATAATATATATAGTAGATTATTATATATATATATATATATAGTATATATATATAATTTAATCAAAATTAATTTAATTTAATAAACAAAAAAAAAGTTTAAATAAGCATGTCTAATTTATTAGGATAAAATTGTGAGGAAATAGTTTTGTTACTTTTTAAATTAATAAGTTATTTTCATCTTAATTTCACATCTATCAAGCACCAAGAGAAATCAAATCTCTAAGGGTGTACATTTCTTTTGGAAGGTAGAACTGTAAGAAAGGTTTGCACTTCGAGACATTTAATCTTTCTTGTCACTCGATACATCCATGGTTAAGATGAAATTAAACTAATTTATATTGAATTATAGATAATTATATTATTCTTTCAATGTTGAACCCATTAATATTTGTTTTTTTCCTTAAATTTCTGTTATACAACAAATGAACTATAATATATTGTATTACTTTATTTTTAAAATTCTATTTATTGTTGACCAATAAAACTTTGTCTTGAGGGATGTGCAGATACACACATATATATTCTCCACCTAACAATACACAATCTATAAAGAAACCCTATAAGAATTAAAATATCGATTCTACATATAAAATAAGAATTTGGAGAGATAGGATTATTCAACCACTTTTAAAGTTATAGAGAAGAACAAAATTCATAACTTGGAGAGGAAGTTCATGGGATTTAAAGAGTATAATGTATAAATAAGGTACAAACTCATAATTGTTAAGTATCCAAATGCTTGTGTGTCTATATATAGACACGTGCGTGTGTCTATATATATACATTTGTGTGTATGTTGTAATATCCTATTTTTCATTTCTAGAAGTTGACTTAGACCACATGTTTAGTGTGCCACCAATGTAATGACCACATCAATTCCATTGTCATATCTCACCTTTTTTTTCCAAAGTAGTTAACTATAACACCTTTATCGACAACAAATACTATGGATGTCTTTTTCTACATAGTGAATTCTCCATCTATAAATTTCATCTTCATTATCTTAGATTTGCATGAATGATCCACAAATAAGAAAAACATCAATTAAACTTGTGTTTTGGTATTCATTTGAAGTACATGTAATTTATATGTTTATGATATTATTTAAGCACTGAGGGAACAATATGCAAAAAAAGGGTAATAGATGAAACATATGATAGTCCTTGCCTCTGCCGCTAATTAATTAATTAAGGCAATGTGGGGTCCACGCTTTATCATTTTTCAAGAATGTTACATTTTCACAATCGTCTTTGCAATATTTCACTATTCCCACCTCCACACACGCTTCATCTATGCATCCACACTCTTCACAATGAAAGCCACCTTCACAGAACTCTCACCTCAATACATCCCTCCACCACACATGCAGACTCCACATAATGAAATCCACCTCTGCACATAAACGACTACCGAAAACTACAATGAAAATGATAGTTTTGTGTGATGACAGAGAAAAAACTCGATACAATTTGAAATATGTACATAGGCATGTTACCCACACAACTTTTCCATTTCATACTAAAACACAAATGGCATGCCATGACATTGTAGAGTACATTACAAAGTGTAAAGAGCTTTCATTATGTAGAGTTTTCTCTACACTTCACATAATGATAAAACTTATGCACAATTCATACACAGTTTACATGTTCTTGTTGCGGCATTGACCTATTGCTTGCTACTAATAATTTCACAATCTCGCAGTTATCAAGATTAATTTGATTGATGGAAAGACTATTTGGATTGTTTATGGAGAACGTCAATAACTTTTTAATTGTTCAGAAAATTATTGTTGAGTTAACAATATGTTTCTAGTTTCATGAGTTCAATGTTTGAAAGTTATAAAGTCTTTAGATGTTCAGGTTCCAATTACACATAAAACTAATAGCCGATGACAACCAATGTTGCAAAAAGAACAATCAGAGAATGTATGAATTATGTGGAAGATATGTCATTGTGTGGAGTGCGAAGGAAACACCACATAGTGTAATATCTCTGCATTATGCATACAACAATGAGATGTTGTGGAGGACATCGATAGTTTTTCAATTGGTCATAAAATTATTGTTGAGTTAACAATTCATTTCTAGTTATGTGAGTTCAATATTTCAAAGTTATAAAGTCTTTAGATATTCATGTTCCAATTACAAATAAAAACAATAGTAGCCGACAGTCAACGTTGCAGCACTGACAAACCAAGCATGTATGAATTATGTGGATTCTTTCTCATTGTGCAAAGTGTAGAGAAAAATTTGCACAATGAAATATATCTACATTTTGGAAATAAAGGAGCGGTGTTGCTGATGATGTGGATAAATGTGCATTCAAAATCACTCAATTCCACAATTGCAGAATCATCCTATGTCCATTTTTGTCCATGAGATGATAGAAGACTATTGTTTTAATTTTAATACATTAAGTCTGATATTGAATATATATATATATATATTACTATTATATATATATTATATAACTATATATTATATATAAGGCTATATATATATAATATATCATATATAATATATATATATTATAATATAATATAAACTATATATATATATATATTATATTCAATCAATAGATTTGATTAATATATAGGTTAGGAGTTTGATTGAATTATACAACAATTTGTGTTCATTTTTTGAAAATTATGTTAATAGTAATATTTAGTACTTTAAAATCATATTTTTATTTTAATTATCGTATATTATTTTCAAATTTAAATATATAATGGAAATTGGTATATAAGATGAGATCAATTAGATTTAATTATAATGTGTTAAAGAAAAACTTAATTCTTTCAAATAATGGACATGCTGATTTAGTTTGTTAATAATGATTTTTTTTTGGATGTTTAATTGTAAATTGTTTTAACACTTTTGGAGTTAGTACACTTGCAATTTGACTCCCCTAATTTATTATCATGGTTATCTCTATGTAAATAGGTTGGCCTCATTTTCTATTATTAATGGATTGTGCAAAGTGCAAAGGTCTGCCCAATGAAAGCTTGAAAGCTTTCTCCGCATAATGGATTTCTCCCATAGACTTGCACATATGCATTTGTATTAATTTTGAAAATATATGTTAATATTTAATGCTTTAAAATAATGTCATGTTGTGTAATAATGCTTTTTAAATTTGGTACAATGTGAGTTTCAATAGAAAAATTAATATATAGCTTATTTTAAATTTTAAATATATATCAAAATTAATATATAAGATAATTAGATTTAATTTACATAAGTTAATTAAAATTTTGATGCTTTGAAATATTGTTCTATTACTAATATAGATAACAATCCTGCAAAAGACTAGTTGTTATTTTATTATCAATAGATTGTGCAGGGTGTAGAGGTCCATACAAGGAAATCTTGAAAGATTCCTCCACACAATGGACTCCCTTGAGATTAATTTTGGAAATATACATTAATATTTATATTTTAATGCTTTGAAAATCATGCTTTTATATCTGATATCTTAATTCTTTGAAATAATGTCATATGTAGTAAAATTTTTTTAAATTTTGATGGCATTTTTTTTTTAATATAAAAATAATACAATATAGTTTAAATTTTAAATATGTATTAAAATAAATATATATGATAATTTAGTGTTAATTTTTTAATTTTAATGCTTCACATAATGAAAATGTGGTAGTTTGGTAATAATGTATTTTTCTTTGATGTTTATAGTTATTTCTCTATGTTAATTAATATTGCTTCATTTTCTATTTTGTGTGGAGTGTGGAGTGTGGAAGTCCATACAATGAAAGCTTGAAAGCTTCCTCCCCACATTGTACTTCTTCCGCACATATGTACTTGTGTTTATTTTGAAAATATATGTGAATATTAATATTTTAATTCTTTGAAAATTATGCTTTTATTTTTTATATTTCAATTCTTTGAAATAATGTTATAGTGGGTAATAATGCTTTTTAATTTTGTTGCAATGTGAATTTTAATTTAAAAATTATTATA
>APFE030960959.1:31618-58979 GCA_000404065.3 Pinus taeda
ATTAATGCTTTCAAATAGTGAATGTGGTAGTTTGTAATAATTTTTTTTTCTTTGATGTTTTAATTGTAATGTATTTTAACTCTTTTGGAGTTAGAACACATTAAATTTGACTCACCTATCTCTATGTAATTAGGTTAGATTCATTTTTTTATTATTAATCAATTGTGCGGAGTATGGAGGTCCATATAATGGACTTCCCTCGCAGTCCCGCAAATATGCATTTGTGTTAAGTTTGAAAATGTATCTTAATATTAATATTTTAATGCTTTCAAAATCATGTTTTTAATTTTGATATTTCAATTCTTTGAAATAGTGTTTTTTATTTAAATTTTGATGCAATGTAAATTCTAGATCAAAAAATATATGTAGATTAATTTAAATTTTAGAAACTAATACATAAAAAAATAGATTTAATTTTGATACGTTAATTTTAATTGTAATGCTTTATATGTTAATTTTAATTTTAATGCTTACAAATAATGCTTGAAATTTGACCCGTCTCATTTATTATTGGGGTTTCTTTATGTAATTAGGCACGCTTCATCATTTTTATTAGTAAATTGTGTAGAGTGTGGAAGTATGCACAATGAAATCTTGAAAGCTTCCTTCGTAGTCTTAGTCTCACACAAGATCAGTGGTTATATTATTATTAGTAGATTGTGCAGAGTGTGGAGGTCTACACAATGAAAACTTGAAAACTTCCTCCATATAATGGACTTCCTTTGTAGTCTCACGTATATACGTTTGTGTTATTTAAAAATATATATGTTAAGATTAATATTTTAATGCTTTGAAAATCATGCTTTTAGATTTTATATTTTAATGCTTTGAAATAATTCCATATATAATAATGTTAGCTAAAACTCATTTTACTTTTTCACAGAAGCTTGATATTTCAATGTTGTTAAATAGTTAAGAATTTAGAGAGAATATAACAAATTCTTCATTCATTCCTTACACAAACTTAATATTGTGAAATGACTTCCAAACAAAATAAATGGGAGAGAATTTGGAGATGATGTGATTAAAGATTTTTTTAACATGCATAGGTTGAAATTCCTTTCTTTTGAATATGTTAGTGTTTTGAAAATCATAGTTTCATATTTGATGATTTAATTCTTTAAAATAACGAGATATGTAATAATGCTTTTAATTTTGATGCAATATGAATTTTATATTAATAATATAATATATATAATATATAATATGCTTATATATTATATATCGAATTAATATATTAGATAATTATATTTAATTTTGATATGTCAATTTAAACTTAATTCTTTTAAATAGGGCGTTAGGTCCCTATAATAATAGTATATTCCCCTTATTATTATTATTGTAGCCCCTATTTTTATTGTTGTGCCCATGTATGCCCCATATTGTTATTGTTGTGCCCTTACATTATTATTGTTATGTAGGCTCTGATTATATTGTGACGCCTTAAACTCCTATATATACCAAGGAGGTCTTATCATTTGAATCATCTAAGAATTATCCATTTATTTAAGGAGGTCTCCCCCTCGAAGAGGATACTTTTTAATTCATTTATCTATCTTTTTGTGAGCTAGTTTCATAACATTTAGTATCAAAGCTTTGGATTCTAAGGTTTCGCTTCTTCAAAAATGTCATCTTGGAATTTTCACTATAACATTTTTTCTATGAGGCTTTAGAAGCTAAAATTTTGACCACATGGATTCGAAATATGGTTACAATTCATGTAAAATTTTCATATTTGGTTCACTATATTTTTGGATATATGATCCAAGGAAGCTAAGGTTTTTGCAGGCTCTAAAATTCCATCTCAAATAGATGACCTAGGAAAAATTCCATAACTTTTGCTTTAGGCATCAGATTTGAATTATGTAACATGTTTTTGAAATCGCATGGACTTTTTACGGTAGAAATTTCAGAGAAAAATGTTGAAATAGTGACAAGTGGCATCCCGCACATATTTACTCTACTGCACTAGTCCATAATAAGTTCATTGTGGAAGATTGGGTGTAAATTTATCTTGAAGAATCCAAATTTGCTTTGACTTGTAGAATTGGAAATAAGACTCATAGGGCTACCAAAGGACCAAGAATCATATCTTGGAGAGCCTAAATTACAGAGATACAATAGTTCCAATATCTAGCTCCAAAAAATAAGGAAAAATGGTGTGTAAATATTTTTCTAATTTGCATAACGTTTTCTTGAATAATCAGCTTGAAGTGATTCAAATGGAATAGAGAAGCATAAATATCACTATTTCATTCCAATATTCCTCAAAACAAAAAAAAAATAAAAACACCCAGTAAGAAAACAAAAAGTTCTAATATGATGCATGAATAAGAGGAAGAAATGCAACATTATATATCAAAGTTATAGGCTCAAGTACAAAAAATTTCAAGAGAAAACAAAAATGAATTAGAGTGATGAATGTTAAGATGGATGATTTAGAGAAAAAAATAAAAAAGATACATGGATGGTTTAAAGGGGGATATGGAAGGTTTAAAAGAAAACATGGAAGGTTTGACAAAGTTTTTGTAAGAAAGGATTCCCATTGGTGACAAGGTAATCCATGATAATCACGATGAGGAAAAAATGAATGTGAATTATGATTTTATAGACAACAATCTATAGTTTAAGAACCACCACATTCCAAATATAGATATGCAAAAGTTTTATGGCAAGGATCTAGTAACATGGATACTATAGATGGAGCATTATTTTGATCTAAATGATGTGCAACACACAAAAAAGGTACGCATTGCATCTTTATATTTAGAACCCAATCAATTTGTATGGTATTGATGGCTTTATTCTCATAAACCACTGGACACCTAGTCAATTGTTATGGAGAAAATGGTAGCACATTATGAGGATACAAAGAGAAGCACCTTCTTTAGACAATTGATAAATATCAAAAAAAGATTCAATGGCAAAGCATATTTTGGAATTCCAAAAATTGAATATTTGGGAAAATAATATTACAAAGGAACATATGATTGATGCAGTGATAAGGAATTTGAAGGATAACATCCAACATGAGGTTGGCCTATGGGAACCTGATTCATTATAGAAGGTGTTCATGGTGGCAAGAAAAGCTGAAAGCAAAATTATGGCAACAAGGAAATCTACCACTCACAACTATATATATGAAAGTGTTGTTTCTCCTACCCTTCCAAAAAATACAAGGTTGACACCACAATAATTGGAGGAAAAAAAAGAAAAGGGGCTTTCTTACAATTGTGACAGAAAATACACTAAAGGTCATAAGTGTGCTGAGAAGAAATTATTCTGCATAGATTGTGAAGAAGGGGAATAAAATGAACAAGAAATATCAAAAGAGGAGGATATACACTAGGAACTAATCCTGGAAAAATAAGAAATGAATATAACCATATCTTGCAATGAATTGGAAGGAATTACCACTCCTCAAACTCTCAAGATAAAAAGATATATCAAGAATAAAAAATTAATAGTGTTGATTGATTCAGGGAGTAGTCGTCATTTTATTCATTGTAAGATTGCCAAAGAATTGAATTACTCCCTATATCCAATACCCGAGTGTCAAGTGGTGGTGGAAAATGGAGGGACTATAAATTTCTCTGAAAAGTGTCATAATATCAAGCTAACCATGGGGGAATATGTATTGAATATTCCAATTCTTTACATTCCAATGGGTGGTACTATGTTTTACTAGGAGTCTAATGGTTACAATCTTTGGGGACAATAGATTTTGGTTTTCAATAAATTTTCTTGAAATTGCTTTTGAAAGGAAAGTTTAATTAAGGGGTATCACAAGGGAAACCATCAAAGATAATTATATCTAATGTCATGACAAATATTTTGAATAAATAACAATGGGATGTGATTGAAAAATTATGCTCACTAAAGGTTCAAACAACAAAATCCTCTATTTCTTCAGATCTCTAAAATGTCTTGGACAATCATTCCAAGGTATTTGAGACTCCCAAAGGCCTTCCACCTATCTATAGTCATAATCATGCTATTCATTTGATTCTAGGAAGTGTTCCTCCAAACATCAAACCTTATACATATCCATATGCCCAAAAGACAAAAAATGAACGTATGGTTGTAGAAATGATAGAGGTCGATATACTTCAACCTCGTCAAAGTTCTTTCTCTGCTCCAGTAGTATTGGTGCATAAGAAGGATGGATCATGGAATCTATCTATGGATTATAGGCAACTCAACAATCTCACTACTAAAGATAAGTTTACCATTATTTTCATTGATTATTTGTTTGATGAATTACGTGGACCAATCTACTTCACCAAGTTGGATCTTCATTTAGGATATCGTCAAATTAGAATGAAGACTGAAGACATTCTAAAAACAACATTTATAACTCATGATGATCATTATGAATTTTTAATCATGTATTTTTCACGGGGGCTTCACTAGGGGAGAAATACCATACCACGTGGGTTCATATTGGGGGATATTTATTGATGAAAAAATGGCATGATATAATAGGGGATATATAGGCGGTAGAGGATTTTTATATTGGTAGGTATAAAAAATGGAGCCTAAAGTTAATGAAAAAATATAAAGGGGTATAAAAAATGTTAATGAAAAATGGATACCTACAATATCTAGTGAAGGTAGGGGATTTTAAATTGGGAAGGTATATTGGGTTCATATTGATAGGGAGGTTAAATAATGTGATTTTTAGAGGTATTTTCCAATATGTAGTCAAATTAAGGGTATTGCTTAATATGCCACGAATGCATGTGATATGTCAGATGTTCATTGACTGAATGCCCTGTGGTCATTTGGATTTAATAATGCACCTTAGACATTTCAAGCTTTGATGCATTCCATTTTCAAACCTTCCTTAGGAAATTTGTGTTAGTAGTTTTTATGATATACTAATCTACAAAAATTATTGGAAGGATCATGTTCAACATGTTGACAAGGTGCTCAAATTATTGGAGGAGAAACAATTATATGCAAAATCCTCCAAATGTTTCTTTGGAGTAGAGGAGATGGAATATTTGGTTCATATTGTATCTCACGAGGGTGTTAAGGTAGACCCTAACAAAATTAAATTCATTAAGGAATGAAAAATCCCCACAACCATAAAGAATATTTGAGGAATTCTTGGGTTGATACGGTATTATCTCAAGCTTGTTCAGAATTATGGGAGAATAGTAGAACCTCTAACACCACTACTAAAGAAAGATGCATTTTCTTGGACTCCAAAATTTATTATGGCCTTTGAACATCTTAAAGAAGAAATGTGCCAAACATTGGTCTTAGCTACACTTGACTTCACAAAAACCTTTATTGTGGAATGTGATTCCTTTGGAAATGGAACTCATGTTTTTTTAATGCAAGAAGGAAGACACAATGATTTTGAAGGTCATTCAATCATGGGAAAGTATTTAGAAAAACCTATTTATGAGAAGGAAACGTTGGAAATACTACATGCACTAAAGCAATGGAGACCTTACCTAATGGGAAGACACTTCAAGGTAAAAATAGATCATGATAGTCTTAAATACTTTGTGGAAAAAATATTATCTTCATAAGAGTAGCCAAAATGGGTCACAAAGATTTTGGGTTATGACTTTGAAATCATCTACAAAAAAGGGGAGAAAAATGTTGTTGTAGATGTACTCTTAAGAAAGAATGAGGATGTGGAGGCATTTATTTGTGCCATTTATATTATCCAACCTAATTGGATAATAGCGCAAGATAGCTTTGCACCGTCTCCCAAAGGTCACAGGCACAGTTCTAAGTTGCTTTCATTCCTTTATCGGATCCAAGTAACCTGACACCCCAACCACCTTGTTTGCTTCATTTTGTTTTATTTATAGGGATGAAGCACGCGGCATCTGTAACTCCAAATACTCATGAGGTCAAAAACATTGGTGCCAATCTTTTAACGGAAACTAAAGCCCGTATTGCTGACCTTGTCTACCCCTTTTCTCTTTCCAACCTCTATTACGATATATTCTCAGACCATGTGAGGAGCAAGGACTTGTTTAGGGTTGTGGCTTCTGGGTTATACTATCAAATTTCCCCTCCAGTTCATCACCTCCCTAAATTCATAACTTGGTTGGCAGATTCTTACCAAAGTGAAAAGAACCATTTTGTTTCTCCTTTAGGAATGGTAATCCTTTAAATAACCCCTCTTTCAAGTCAAAGAGCTCTCAATTTTCCTGCATCTCCCTCTATGTCCACATTTACTTATTCAACCCTAGATGGGCATGCTACAACACTCCCAGAGAAAGAGAAGCAGGCCTTCCTAGAGAAAATTGTCACTCTCGAGGCCAAAACCCTGCCTTTGGGCATTCATCTCCCATTAAATCTTTTTAAACCCATTTTTTAGCCAATCTTAGCTGTTATCACTGGTCTTTTGGGTGAACACACCACCCTGCAATTAAGCAAGGTGGCTCTTAGGTGTTTGCATAAGATGAAGTAGCCTAGATGTCATCTAAACATCCCAGAATACCTCTCAGCCTCCATTTGATTCCAATTTAGCTATCTCAAAGTCTACTCTTACTTATACTACTACTCACTATTGTTTTACTTCTTTCTCTATACCCATATTGAATCACTCCAATGTCTTCACCTCGATGTGTTTAACCCCAATAAAGAGGGAAATTCAGCCTTTGACTGGAATGTCTCTATAAGAAAGAGGCTTAGTTTGGGAGGATGTTCTCAATTCATCTCATCCTTCATGGCAATTTCCTACCAAATCATTCATGGATTCCCACCCCCTAGAATCTTCCCTGAGAAAAAGGAACTCCTCCAACTCCATGAGAAAGTTGTCGTTAGAGACTGGTACCTCTATGAGGACTATACAAATATTTAGTTTTATGGATGTGAACTTCCTCCTTATCATTTTCTAGTGTTTTTCCAAGGGTGTTTGCCCTCGAGTTCATCAAGAAAATCCTTAGTGTTGACTTGCTCCACATTGTACCAGCCAATAAAGGTTACATATTTAAAATGGGACATTTGGTATGTCCTTTTGTGATAAACACTAGGCAAGCCTTCAAAATAGTTGAGGTCATGCTCGAAGCCATGGAATTTGAGAAAGGACAAATCTGGCATTATGATCCCCAAGTTATTCTTACATAGAGATAGGAAAATATTAAAGCCTCAACTTATGTGCATGATCCTAAGTCCGAGGTCAAATGGAAAGTTAACTTTGATTCATGGCCTCTTAATATATACATGGAGACCAAGTCCCTAGTCAACACTGACAAGACACAAAAAATGTTGCTCACACTTTAGGGACAGCTTGCATGGAAGAAGAATCGACTCATAAAAGGGCCAAAAGTCAAGGGTAGTAATAAGAATAGGAATAAGAACAGGAAGAACCAAGAATCCATCTCCAAAATAAAGTGTCTAAGAACCTAGGCTTTTAGGTTAATTTAGAAATACCTCCATTGGCCTCATTAACGTCCTCGACTGAGATAATCATCCTAGAGTCTGAGGAAATTCTTTCTGCAGCAGGAATAGGTTGGTCACAGGGCAGGAACATCCAAGTAAGAAACAAGAGAAAAAAGGAGAAGTTACATCAAGAAATGGCCTAAAAAATCACCCCTCAGCACACTCAGATATTAGCTACAATGGATCTAGAGAGAAGAGATGAAAATGAGGTTGAAGCACCCATCTTTTCAAACCCTGCCTTTGGGTCCTCAGTTTCAGGATCTGGGTGCGTCTCCAGGTTTTACCAATTTCCCTCTTGCAGACAATGTTGACCTATACAGGAAAGTGGGATAAATGTTGTATAATGACATCAATAAGAACCAAATGACTATTTATCTGGCTCAAGTCTATATAGACAAAATCGCTGAGAATGTAAAGGTTAAGAAGGTCAAGTCTCATGATCTTTTTAGACAAAATGCATATTATAAAGAGTTGATCATGGAAATGGCACTGGATCCTAAATATGATGCAGCAGTGGTAGTAGTACTAAAGAAAATCAAGAGGAAGAGTTTAGAGTTGAGAAGACAACTAAAGATGCATAGAGGTGAGCATATTCAAACCCCTCAGTTAATCCAAAGTGAAAAGGACAAGGAGGTGCTAAAGAAGGAATTGAATGAAAGTATAGATAGAGTTGCTTCCCTGGAACAGAGAGTGGACAATTTGCAGAACCGAATCAATTCTCATGTTTGTATTTTACTCATCCCTAATGATTCTCAAAACACCACTGATCACCTTACTAAGGCATTAAAAGAGCTGAAAATTTCTGAGGAAGAGTTGATGAAAGTTCAAATGGATTTGGATGCAACTAAAATCCATGTGACCTAAAAAGATAAACAACTCCAAGCGGCTAATGCAAACATTTCTAAGCTCACAAAAGATTTACATAGTGGAACTCAAGAGATCAAGGAGTTGAAGAATAGACTAAAAGGAAATTTGACCATCATAAAATCTAGGCAGGTGGTGTGGGACAAGATTCTCCAGTAGGTTAATCACAGATGGGAGCTTGTAGCTCTAATACATGATCAAAAGAATCTATGAAATGAATATTCCCCTTCTCTCCAAAATGACAAGCAAGCCAATATTACTAACTCCCAATATGCTAAGAAGTACATTCAATTCTTGATTAAAAGAATAATTAGGGTGTTAAGGCCACTTGACATATATGATAGAATGGAAATAGTAGCTGAGATTTCTAAGGTTATCTGAAAAGAGGAAGTTAGGGCTAAGGCAGAAAAAAGTCCAAAAAAGCTACAGAAAGAGGTGTTAAGATTTGATGTCAAGTTGAATCAGCTTCTCGAGGTCGGGTTACCTAACTAGTGGTGAGTAAATGGAGAATTTCTCACACAGGAAGTGTACATCCACAAAATGATTGAGATTAAGAGAAGGATAGGTTTATCTCTCGATAAAATGCTAGTCCTTAAAGGAAAAACCATAACAAACTTCTTGGAGAAGGAATTTCACCTTGTTGAGATGGTTAAAGGTGTCTCTCAGTGAAAATTGGATTATGCAAGGTCATCAATCATCGACTACACTATCAACAATTCAACTCTATTCCACCTCCTCCTCTAGCCATGTGGAAACAATGCAAATAGTTTTCCAACCCTCCCATGCTTCAAATGGTTTTCCCATAGGATTCTATAGCTTCACATCAAGCATCCACATTGTCTCATCATCCATGAATATCATTTTTATTGTGTTAGTTATGGCCTTTGATTTTACTTTTTAGTTATTTTTACCTTATTTTTATTACGCTTCTAACAAAACATTCTATTATGGTTCAAAGGGCTATGCCTTTATGCATGCTCTAATTTTGATTTGTGATTTTTTTAATGATGACAAATATCAATAAGGAATATCTTTATAACAACCTATGATCTAGAGGTTCTTGTATATATATGTTCCTGGAAAAGGAAAATAGGTTCAGAATTTGGGGAAAGAAACTCTATGTTATTTTTTAGAATGATATTTTCTTTTTGAAGAGGTATATCTCATAATATTAATGAAAATCATGGTGATTCCTTCATTCCAGGATTACAATATGTTTTCTCTCTATTATAAATCCATTATGTCCATGTTCTTCTATAATTTCACATCATGCAACTGCCAGATATGTTTCACGTTATTTTACAAATTCATTTGAAATAAGATATTGATGAAAATGCCTGTATAAGTCTTAAGAATTTAACTCTTTTAATTACGCTCTGTGAATCATCACATTCATTCCTTTATTAATCCATTATGTCTTTCTTAACTCATAAAAGTGTAGAATTATTGATATCTTGAGCTCTTTATTATGGTTTATTCTTCCTGTTTTACCTACTAGGATATATTTGCTAAAGTAATTGATCTATAAATCCTTAGGCTACTCGGCCTTCACAATTTATTTTCATATTTATGGGTGTTACATGTGTACAAGAATGTACAAGAAATATATGGACTATGTCTTTCTTTGATGAATGAACCAATCAAGTGATGTTTATGATATGTGTGTGTGTGTTTGTGTTTTTGTAAGGGAAAGGGAAACTATGTGTGATGTCTCCATTCTTTAAAGAATTATCAAAGACACCTAAGATTTAGATTTTCTAGGTACTAGTCTCGTAGGAATTAGAGGTTGCCTCTAGAATCGACAACAAAATAAAAAATCATATTTGAGCCTAAAACAATCACGGAAACAAGAAAATGAAAGCTAAAGAATGAATTAATTTTAGAGTATATCGTTAAGTGGGAGAACTTACTCACTAAAGATTCCACATGGGAGGATGATAATTTTATACAGAAGCATCAAGAACTACTTAGGCATTGAGGACAACACTTTTTTGAAGGAGAAGGGTATCTCTCATTTTGTCATTGTTGTGCCCCATAGAAGCCCACTATTGTTATTGTTGTACCCTTACATTATTAATGTTATGTAGGCTCTGATTATATTGTGACCCCTGTGAATCCTTTATATACCAAGGAGGTCTTATCATTTGAATCATCTAAGAATGTTTTATTTATGTAATGTAAAGGAGGATTATCCTTCAAATAGGATACTTTTTAAGTCATTGTTCTATCGTTTGTGGGCCGGTTGCGTAACATAGGGAATATGGTATTTTGTAATATTTTGTTTTTCTTTTATGTTTTAAATGGAATGCATTTTATCTCTTTTGACGTGGAATTTGACTCGTCTCATTTATTATTATGGCTACCTATATGTAATTACGCCAGCTTCATTTTTATTATTAATAGATTGTGCAGAGTGCAGCTGTCTACACAATGAAAGCTTGAAAGCTTCCTCCACACAATGGATTTCCTCCACAGACCCGCACATATGCATTTGTGTTCATTTTGAAAATATATGTTAACATTAATATTTTAATGCTTTGAAAATCATGCTTTTAGTTTTCATATTTTAATGCTTTTCTTTTTAATTTTGATGTCAGGCGAATTTTAATTGAAAAAATTGATATATAGATTAGATTAAATTTTAAATATATATGGAAATTAGTATATAATATAATTATATTTATTTTTGATACGTTAATTTAAATTTTAATGCTTTCAAATAATGTTTTCTTTGGATATTTCAATTGTAATGTTGTTTAACTATTTTGGAGTTAGTTCACATGCAATTTGACCTGCCTCATTTATTATTATGGTTGTCTTTGTGTAATTAGGCATGCTTGTTGTTTTATTATTAATAAAATTTTGGGAGAACGGAGGACTGCACAATGAAAGTTTGAAATCTTCTTCCATAGTCCCGCACAACACTAATTGTTATTTTATTATTAATAGATTGTGTGAAGTGAAGAGATATACACATAATAGCTTGAAAGCTTCCACTGCATTCCCACACATATGCATTTGTTTTAATTTTGAAAAAATATGTTAATATTAATATTTTAATGCTTTGAAAATCATGTTTTCATATTTTATGTCTTAATGATTTGAAATAATGTCATATGTGATAAAGATTTTTAATTTTGATGCAATGTGAATTTTAAATATATATTGAGGTTAATATATAAGATAATTAGATATAATTTTGATACATTAATTTAAATTTGAATGCTTTCAGATAATGAATGTGTTAGTTTGTAATAATGTGTTTTTATTTTATGTTTTAATTGTAATACATTTTAACTCTTTTGGAGTTAGAACATGTGTAATTTGACTCACCTCATTTAACATTATGGTTATCTCCTTCTAATTAGGCTAGCTTCATTTTTTATTATTAATAGATTTTGTAGGGAGTGGAGGTCCAAACAATGAAAGCCTCACTTTCTTGTGACTTCCCTTTTGTTTTTTCCTTCTTGTGACCTGTGTCATACTCTATGATTCTTGTCCTTCTTCTTGAGCAAGCTTTATTCATGATTTTCAACTCATGTGCCTTCCTTCTATTAATATGAGCCACTACCTTTTCATTTGTTTGGTTGGACAACCATTAATTCAAGTCAACCCATCATGTCCTGTAGGCATGCCCCTTGCTGTTAAGGCACCCTAGTGTTCATAGAACGCAATGCCCCATCGAGCGGCTAGGGAGTGGGTGTCCATGTCGTGTATCACACATCATCATGTTGCTTTATTCATCAAACCCACTCTTTTCTATTTTTCACATCATGTCACTTATTTCTCATGTCGTCCAACCTTTCATGCTCATATCACTAACACCCTTCACCCACATCATCTATGGAACTCGCCATATGCTTGTGTCACCCAACAATTCAACACACTCACTTATCATCAACTTATTCATGCAATCCACTTATGGTTTCCCAAGCACCCCTCCTTGTAAGCATGCCCATGGCACTCGCCTTTATTTCATGCAATCTATAGGATTCCCATGGTTCCACTACATCCCACCAAGCTTCCAAACACCCAACCCATGTATCCAATGTTTCGTGCCCATGCTTCACACCCATCACATTGCATGAGTTTAAAACTCACATTCTATAAGTCACCAATGATCATCATCAGCACTTGTTTGGTCATGGTGCCAACTTAAGGTCTTAACATTCCTTTAATTATATGTGTTGTTGTCAGTTCATTGGTTTAAGGGCACGTGTGTTAACAAGTTCAGTCGATCCACCATGTGTCGTGTGGGTGTGCCCCTTTGTTTAGGTGCCCAACATACAACACCCCTTTGGATGCCCTTCGTTTATGCAAGTGCACCCAAGGTGCATGCGTCCACATCACCATGTATCATATGCTTCCCTACCACTCGCTTTACCAAACTCACCCACATTCATTCTGCCGATCACATGTCTCACCTAGTCAACTTACATTGCACCTCTCTCCTACCCCGTTCCTTTCTCTTACTCCACACGTCATGCGCGTTCACTACTCATGTTGCCCAGTTCATGTTTATCACACATCTCACCTGGCATGTCCATCTCCGTGCATGTATTGTCAGTGCCCTCTAGCTGACTCACCCTTGCTTCCTGTCATGTGGTCATGTTGCTTGGTGCTCCAACTTTCCCTTGGCACACAAAAGTGAGGTACCCAAGCTCTTATAGCCAAGGTTGCATGAAAATTTTGATGAAATAGGTAGGTACACATAAGAAATATGTGGGGAAATATATGCGATTATGTCCAACTAGCTTGAACATGTTTTTATAGTTAGCTTTTCTCTATAGTGTTCAAAGTCATGTGTTAAATCATTTCTAAATAAAATTTGGTTTGGTTTTACATAGTAGTGGTGTCCAACTATCAATTCAAGTCATCATAGAAGGTAGCTAAAAATGTTGTAATATTCCTAGGGAATCTTTATAGTAAATTAAAAAGAAAACATAGACATAAAAACCATGAAAATCAAACACATGAATCAATCCATGAAATTGCACCAAAAACTGCTTTTGCTAAGCCATTTTATTATAATATGAATAGGGTACAATGAGATGTTGGAAAGAGTGCACATGGGTTTGCTCAAGGCAAGCTAGCTAAGCCCAAATGAGTAATAAGAAGTCCCTCCCAAATTTGATGTGTCTTTCTCCTTGCTCTGCACTAAAACTCTCAAGAAATATGTTGTTGGTTGTGAACTACTGCTAGGGCCTCCTCTGGTGCTCAAAAAATTCCAGGAAATTAACCCTGAGCTCTCCACCAAAAACCCACGAAGGAATTGACCAAATGTTGACCTCGAAATTTCGACCCAAATTTCCCCTAGCTCCTCTTAGTGTTGGCTGAGTTGAGACCCTTGTTTGACCCCTAACATCTGCCCAAAAATTTATACAATTTTAGATATGAGATGCTTGTCAAAAACCCAGAAAAACCTAGAAAGGGCTTCCCTTTGTTCCAAACTTAAAAATTTGACCCTTCACAGCTTAGCCCTCCACCAAATTTGAATTATGTTACTCTAGTTGCTCCTATCAATCTCTGCTCTCCGAACTACAACAATACTCCTCCAATGTCCCTCCAAATGAAATCCAAACAACTCGTCTCCTAAATCCTTCTCTCAAGCCTCCCCACAATCAACTCCACCAATGACTATGAAATCCTAGGACAACTCTATGCAGGCCCAACCAAAAGAAATATGTCTTTCTAAGAAGGGAACTCTCAACTCCCATAAATTCTCTTCCTTCACCTACAATTTGGACAAGGAATTTCCCAGTAATGGTATATCCTATAATTTCAGTACCCCACTTCACCCAAGAACCATGTGGTTCTTTTTCTATGTTTAGGTTTAAGCTAAGGAAAATCATACCACCTGAGACTAGTCCCCCAAGTCTACACAAAATTGTGATAATACCTCCCTAGGGTGGCACTCGTGGTCCACCGAAGAAGAGGGTGAGATTTCCCCTTGGAAACCATTGGTGCTAAACAACACTTTTGACTCAGCTGAACAACTAGAGCAATAATGTGTAAATGTCAAATTATCAAAAGGTGCCCAATGTTGCCTTCAACCCTCTATTTATAATTGTTGCCTCACCTTTCCTTATGGATCCCTCATCCAAATATTTCAACCTCCTTTCCACAAAATCAATTTTTCCACAAGGGGTGTGTACTCCATGAGGGCTGGCCCTCATATTCCACTAATAATGAAGTTTTTTATTTCTCCTAAGTCCCATGTACCAAAAATGTCTCAAGTTATTAGATTACATAAATTTTGTATGCTTAGAACTTCCCCATTAAAATTAGTTAATCTTGTTAAATAAATAAATAAAAAATCAAAATTGGGGATATCATTGTCCTTCCTACCAAAAATTATTTGTCCTCAAGCAATGCCTGAACAAGCACATTGTCTGGTTGTTGATCCCCACTATCACTGCAAAATATGTCAAGGTCCCAGATGTGCCACTAAATCTTCCCCAACCTCTGCATTGTCCTATCATGAAGGAATCCCTCAATACCAGGATCCCAAGCCATCTTGTCCAACATGAAGCTCCCCTTGCTCCATTCACTACCCTTCTAGGTATAAGTAAAAAAATCCCTCTGCATACCGTCAATGGGTAGGGAATCATGATAATGTGGCACTATGTCCAACCCCTCACGAAGTGACCCTACCAAGTAGTCCATCCCATACACTCCAAGGGTAAACTCTTCAAGATACCACCCAATCCCTATGGAGATAAAGTCTCGCTCACATGAACTTTTCCAAATATCATCCTGGTGACCAACCTTCCATGCCAATGAAGTTACTGACACCATCAATGACTCATTAAAGCCCAATGGAAGATCTGAATGATCTCCCCATGTAGTATTCATCTCATCCCTAAAGTCCATTGAGTTGTGAAGTATTATGTTGCTTGGGTCCCCTGCTAGTCTCAAAAGAGTGCCACCATGCTGGCGTTGCACCACTTGGACTATGACATACTCCCCATCATGACCAAACTGTACCCTCCTCTCCTAGGACCTGATGGCAAAAAATATGTGAAGGCCAAGCACATCCTGCCTAGGCATCTCCTTGATGCCAATGTGTACCCATCCACTGCTAATCTTGGTCTTCAGCAACAACAAGATAAGGCCATATAGTGGAGGTATCAGTGATCCCCCATTTTTCAAATCCAAGGAGAACCAGGTCACCCTCTAGCATGTCTCTGATCATCACAAAGTGGAGGGACGTGTAAGCTGACTGAATCCCCGAATCCCATAACAAGATTCGTTGTGACATATTCTTGATTATTGTTGGAACCCTCCTATTCCATATCTTTTCTCCCTCTATGTAATCAATGTATAGACTCTGCATGTCATGAATTAACCAGGTGAACTCAAAATTTCCTTGCACCTTCCATGCCACGTCGTGAAATCTGTGATATTACCTCCTAAAAGTGCACCTGAATACTGTTGGGAGTCCAAACATTTTCCTATGGATGAGGTCTATCAACCATTGCACCTCATGCTCATATAATGTCTCAGACTGTCTCATTGAAAGTGCATCATGTAACTCCCTTGCAATCATCCCCCAAAGTGTTTCCAAGGGTGGAAGATATTTTACCTTAGCAATAAACCACGCCATCTCTAAGTTTATATCTATCAGCTTGTGCACCCACCAATGTCTCAACTAGATAGTCTCCCTCTTGCCCATGACACATTATGTCTCATCCATCTGCCTAGGGTGAGCCTCCCATGTCTTGTTGGATATACTAAGAGCCTCAAAGGGCAACAACCAAATGCCCTATGACTATAAGAAATACTGGAGCGTGATAAGTGGGTAAGCCCCCAAGGGTATGACCAAGAGTCTGTTGGGATACTGAAGAGTAACCTTATGGACATCCCTCCCTTCACCTCGGATCTTATAATAACCCAATTGAAGACCTGTGTCCACTGAACATGTTGTCCCTAAATTCTTAACAATGTCCCCATTGGTCTAGGGTGATCTTCTCCTGATGGTAACTATAAAATCCATGCCCAAATGTCTCCTTGGAGGAAACACTCAAAGATCCCATTGTGTCACACCATATGTCACTGCATACCACCAAGTATCCATGTACTCAATGCGATGTGACGTGCTCCTCCTACTCTAAAATGAAATCCAACACACTGTGATGCACCACAATGCACCTCCATGTTCACCTAAAAATAACTGCTCAACGTTGGATGCTCCTACGCATCCGTGGCTGTCATGGCCTAAAGCTGTGATAGTATGCTTTGGCTTGTAGCTAAATGATATCATCACCTCTATAGATACATCACTAGGTCCTCTTATGAATGTATCTCCATTATCTCGGATAAGTGGATCTCCCCTCCTGATCCTCCCTAAGAGATATAACATGCAAATCTCCCTATGTACCTATGGGGGTGTCGCTAAGGTGGTGCTCCTCGGCAACCATTGTGCCCCATATATACATCAGAAATCCTCCTCTCCATAAAAGCAACTATCTGGTGGCTTCTTAATGCCACCACCTTGACAACCTTCTACCAAAGTACATTGATCATCCTATGCCCCCACACACGACCAACATGCCAAGACAACTCGTGGAGTCTTCCTACCCCTTTGTCAGCTCGACCTGTCATGGTTGTTTCCCAAAACTATGCTAGGAATATGAAAATGGGGGTGATTCAATCATTGGATCCACCATCCTACTACTACCATGACTGATCCAATCCATGGAGTGGTGGGGATTCCCACCTAGGTCCCAACGATGATCCAACCCTTGAGCTCCACTAGAAAACCATGACTCCTACTGAACTATGCTCTCAGCCATGGATGTATCCAAAAACCTAGTCATCCCTATCAGTTACCAACTAAATAACTCATGCCACCCAACCCCATGAGAGGTATCAAATGCAAGGGTCCCCAAACACATAACAAGTGTATCATGTGAGTGTTGCACCCTGCACAACTCATCTCCGTTGTCACCTAATCTCACTAGCCTAGTCAACATATAGAATCTGTCTATATAACTTAGGCACTCTCCCTCTAATGTGCATAAGTAGCCTAACAGTATTGTAGGCCCCATCTACATAAGCCTGAAGAGAGATATTGAATGGAAGTACTACAACTCTGCTAGCTTCCTATGCATATATCTTCTCCACAATGATGGAAGACCCAAAAGATGACTGCCCATCCTCCTCCATCATGGACTCAATTGAACTCTCCAGTTGCCCCACCACAGATACCTCCTCAAGAATAACATCATAATCTAGCTCATGCTTATTAAGGTGCTCTCCATGCTGTAGGTAGCTATCGTCTAGTAACTCTATCACAAATCTAGGTACCTTTGTGCCTACTGGCACCCCATCAATGGATGGTCCCATGGGTGTGTGCCTAACTGTATCCACCATTGTATCAATTAGTTGTACCAAAGGAAACTCCCACAAGGGTGGCTTTTGTGTAATGCTAAGTGTATCTATGTGCTCCTTGCAACCCTGTGTGACCACAGCCTCATGTTCGACCTCCTCATCAGTCTCCTGATGCCTAAAACTAGGTCTCCACCAACAAAATTGTCTCGAGGTCTCATCCTTTAACTACCCACCTCTACATGATGGTACGACCCTTGAGCTATACTTCTCCTTCTCCTGTTCATCCAAGGAATAATTCATGGTAGGATGGTTAGACTAACCATATGTGTGGGTGTTGTAGTACTGGGATGTGCATGTATGTACTTGTCTTCTGTGTTGGCTATGTATCAATCATTGCATCCCCTCTAGAATCTATTGGTTTTGCCTCACCAATTGTTGGCTCTGCCTCATCAACTCCTCCATCGCCTTGCTAGCCTCCCCACAATTAGCCAAGATCATGCTATGATACCACTGTAATGTTCCAATCTTACATAAATAGTGGTATGCAAAGCGAAAATGATTTACACCACAAAAATTTTAAATAATCAACAAATGCTCATAAAAACTCTAGAATTAAGAACCAGTTGAGCCATTTTATTAATCAATGGAATAAGTACAATAGTATAGATAAATGCACCTAGGCTTACCTCAATGGAAAGCGCGATAGAACCCAGGTGATAATACAATGATATCAAACGCTGGAAATGATTGATCCTCTAATGCTTTACGCTCTCCAGAAAACTTCATTGTTGCCTCGAAAGGGACTGCAAGAAATGCCTCCTGCGTTGCTCAGAAAATTATGAAACTTTAACCATAAACTACTTGGCCAAAACCCACAAAACTCAGAAATGGTTTTTCCCAGTTTGGACTTCCCAAAATCAACCGCCAAATGCACTATTCAAAATCTTGTGTCAAAATCAGTTGCAAACAAAAATCAGTTGACTGTTCACTCTGTTATTTACATGAGTGAACTAGTTGTTTAGCCACGAATCTCTCAAGCGAGAGAATCAACCTCTACTTCGGGGGACGATCCATGCACGCCCTAGAGCGGTAGTTCTACAAGGATTTCAAGTGTTCTAGGGTAGTATCATAGCACAACCAACGAGCACAGAGTAGGGAATGAATATTTTTGTGTAGCTAGAGAATACACAAAGGGAGATAGAGGTAAGTAGAGATCAAATTGTTTACCAGAGAGTTAGAGTACTAAGATAGAAGCAATAGACTAGCATTCTTATTGATTTGTACCACAAACCAAGCCAATATTTGAGTAGTTCGAATTGCTGGGCTAGGGGACACTGTAAAGGCCACTCAACAGTTTTTCGTGCAGCTTAGGAGTAGGTGTCTTAAGCCAAGATCTCACCCAGGAAGTAAGGGATTGGATAGAAAGTGTAATTCCAGCACTTTGGGCGCATTTCTGGGAGGATTTATAGACAGTTTCCAATAGGCCAAGTTTTGAAACTGTAGTTGAGGTTGGGCTCCAAGGGGGTTGAATTTGAGAAGTCTAAACCATCGAAAATCCTTTCTGGTTTTTTATAGGTTTTGGGAAGGATCCCAGATATGAAGTTTCATAATTGTTTGAGCACCAAAGTTGGGTTTTTAAGTTGTATCTTTGCAACAGAAAGTGTAGAATTATTGGGGATTGAATAGTGCATTTGTAGCTCGATTTTGGGATGTCCATATTAGGACAAACCATTTCTATGTTTTTGTGGGTTTTTGCCAAGGAGTTTGTGGCTAAATTCTCATCATTTTCTTAGCACGAGAAGAGGAGTTTCTTGCAGTCCCTTTCGAGACATCAATGAAGTTTTCTGGGCAACGCAAAGCATTAGAGGAGCAGTCATTTCAAGCATTTGAGATCATTGTATTATCACCTGGGTTCTTTCATGCTTTCCATCAAGGCAATCCCATGTGCATTCCTCCATACTATTGCACTTGCTCCATTGATTAATAAAATGGTTCAATTGGTTCTTAATTCTAGAATTTTTATGAGCATTTGTTGATTATTTAAAATTATTGTGCTATAAATATTAAATCGTTATTGCTTTGCATATCACTATTTTTTTAGGTTTGTAACATTACAAATGTCTTTTCCTAATATTTATTTGCAAATGTCCTTGCATAGTGTACTGTTTACAACTATTATTGATAGTTTCTTAGCTAATTGCGATGATCACAGTTAATTCATTTTTATTTTATATCGTAAATTTGTTATTCTTATTACACATTATATCAATGATCTTGAAGTAGGAGAAATGTGTGGAGTAAATGGATAGGATTCTTTGGGAATATTAGAATTTATTTCCATTACTTTCTGTAAATGATGGATTTGTTATCTCTAATAATTATTAATTCAAAGTGTCATGTGTAATGAATTATGTAGGTCATTCATTCATTTATGGTTATGTCTTTGTAATTGTGAATACTTCATTTTTTATTATTAAGAGATTGTGCAGAGTGTGAAGGTCACACAATGAAAAATTGAAAGTTTCTTCCATGTTGCTACATAAGAGCAACTCCTATTTTATTATTAATAGATTATGCAGAGTGTGGAGGTCTACACAACCAAAAATTGAAATCTTCCCGACAAAATGGACTTCCTCCACAGCCCCTTACATATGCATTCGTGTTAACTTTGAAAATATGTGTTAATATCAATATTTTAATGCTTTGAAAATCATTCTTTCATATTTGATATCTTAATGATTTAAATTAATTCCTTATGTAATAATGTTTTTTTAATTTTGTTGCAATAAGAATTTTAATTGAAAAAATAATATATTTTATTATATATATATATATATATAATTATTTTTATAGTATATATTTTAAATCTATTGATATTGTACAAAAAGAGGTTATAGAGAGGCTTGACCTCAAAGTTGTTAAGCATCAATCATCACCAAAAAAGGAATATGTTTGTTTGGGACTGCCCCAACATAGGGGAAACCAATCCATTGAACCATAAAGATTACCCCAACATAGGGGAAACTAGCCCATTGAACCGAAAAGAAAACCAAACTTGGGTAAACATTATTTTTCCAAAAAGACTGAGAGAGAAAATGCATGTCTTGAATAAAAAAAACATAGGAGTCCTAAAAATACTGCTTAGACTTAGACACATCCACCTGGTAGAAAGTAGCAATAACTGGTTGCTACACCTCAAGTCGGTGGCTCCTCTAGGGCTGGTTCCTCCTCGATTCTATACACAAATTGGTACCAGTCATCATATGTGTCAGACACACCATGTCCCTGAGTTGGTGGAGCCTCCTCAACACAACCTATGCCCATCTGCGTTGTGTTTCAGAAGTGTCGTTCGGTCTACTTATCAAAGCCTTTGTGCCATTATGCTTGTCACCCTTAGCTGATGGACCACCAGCTATAGCCTTGCCATGCAGAGCTGCTCTTCCTTTCTTTTGTTGCCTATTTCCAGGAATGTTGATTCCTTGGCTGCCTAAAGCATCCCTGCTCTACTTGCCCATGAGCCCAGACGAAGGAGCTTGCAGGTCAGACTCTTCCGTAAAGGAAATTGTTACAATAGTAGTGATTATAGGCCGATTTAAGGTGCTGTGGAAACCGAACTTGGTGCTGTGGGGAGCGGGGTAAGGTGGAAGAGGGAAATCCGTAGAGTGGACTACTATGTCTCTCCCTTCAATGGATTGGAATATAGCACGACCCCTACCACTTCTGGTATTTGGGTAGCGGTGAGAGGTAGATTTGAGGGGATTGAAAGTATCAGTGGAGGAGTCCGAGGAATCGATGGCAGAGCTGGTCAAAGCCGGCATGCAAATGATGCCTCTACGAGTTCTGTCGCACTTGCTACACATACGATGCCTAATGCAAGCCATAGCAAGATTATGAGTTAAGTTGATAGCATAGGAATTGGAGGTATTTCAACGCAGTGAGTGAGCAGGAGAAGCCTGGGCCTAGTCTAAGATACAGAGGCTGGAGTGAGAGAAATGAAATCCATTACCAAGATCCAGGCAAGGAAGTAACCAGCATCGACTATGAGTCACAGTGCGAATGCAAGGTTCAGCAGCTTACAGAAGGCAGATGCCAAGGAGCAAAGGCGGAATTGCATATTGTTCTATAGGGGCCATGGCTATGAGGGAGATGAATGTGTCTCAACATTCGGAGTCATTTATTGCCTTCTGCAATGTGTTATCAATTTGCTTGAGGTTGGTTCTGGGGACGATGCTAGTAGCCATATGGCTCTCATGTTCGCCGACCGACCATCTAATCACATTAATTAACAAGATTGACACCCACATCCAAGTAATTTTTAAATATATATTGAAATTAATATATAGCATAATTAAAATTATTTTTGATGGGTTAATTTAAATTTTAATGCTGTGAATTAATGAATGTAGTAGTTTGTAATAATGTACTTTTCTTTCATGTTTTAACTGTAATGCATTTTAACTCTATTAGAGTTAGAGCACCTGAAATTTGACTTGCCTCATTTATTATTATATTTATCGCTCTGTAATTAGGCCAACTTCATTTTATATTATTAATAGATTATGTGCAGTATGAAGTCATGCACAATGAAATCTTGTTAGCTTCCTCTGCACAATGGACTCCCTTTGGACATAAAAATTTGTGTTAGTTTTGAAAAGATATGATAATATTAATATTGTAATGCTAGGAAAATCATGCTTTTAGCTTTGATATTTTAAGCTTTGAAATAATGTGATACCATGTAACAGTTATTTTTAATTTTGATGTAACGTGAATTTTAATTGGAAAAAATATATATAGACTAGTTTAAATTTTAAATATATATCGAAATTAATATATAAAATAATAAGATTTAATTTTGATACGTTAATTTAAATTTTAATGCTTTCAAACAATGATTTTTTTTAATATTTTAATTGTAATATGTTTTAACACTTTTGGAATTAGTACACGTGGAATTTGACCAGCGTCATTTATTATTATTGTTATTTCTATTTAGTTATTCTAGTTTTATTTTTTATTATTAATATATTGTGCAGAGTGCAGAGAGGTCCACACAATGAAATCTTGACAATGAAAGTTTGAAACGTTCCTTACATATGTTTTTGTGTTAATTTTGAAAATATATGTTAACATTAATATTTTAATGCTTTCAAAATCATTCTTTTAGATTTCATATTTTAATGCTTTGAAATAATGTCATATTGTGTAACTTTTTAATTTTTGATGCAAAGTGAATTTTAATGAAATCATGGTTTCCTATGTGATATCTTAATGATTTGAAATAATGCCACATGTAATAATGATTTTTAATTTTAATGTAATGTGAATTTTAATTGAAAAAATAATATGTATAGATTACCTTAAATTGTAAACAAATATCAAAATTAATATATAAGGTAATTATATTTAACTTTTATAGGTTAATTTAAATTTTAATGCTTTCAAATAATGAATGTGATAGTTTATAATAATGTGTTTTTCTTTGAGGTTTTAATTGTAATGCAAGTCTTTTAGAGTTTAGAACATGTGCGATTTGACTCACCTAATTTATTATTATGGTTTTCTCTTTGTAATTAGGCTAGCTTCATTTTTTATTATTAATAGATTATTCAAAATGCAAAAGTCCACAAAATGAAAGCCTTGCTTTCCTGTAACTTCCCCTTTGATGTGTTTCTTTATTTTGAACTACGTCATAGTTTGTAGTTCTTGTCCTTCTTCTTGAGTGAACGTATTTGATGATCTCCAACACATGCACCTTCCTTCAATTTATATGAGTCACTACCCAATCATTTGTTTCAGTGGATGCCCCTTATCAAGTCGGGTTGACTGACCATGTCATGTGGGCACACCCCTTGCCATTTAGGTGCCTCAACATGCCCGACATACAACGTCTTATGGAGGACCAAATTGAATTTTCGGGAAATTCTCACAGAAGTGTAATCCAGATTCATATTTTCTCCCTTATTTGCGTGCTCTTTAAACAAGTCATTATCCCACCACCATCCTCTCAAGATTTTGATGAACTTAGGATTACTCAAGAATAAATTGTCCAAGAACTACTTGTTTGACTTGATATTTGGAAGCTTCAAATAATATATTTAGATAAATACCTCAAGTTTTAGAGAGGCTATGATTTATCCTAAATAGTTGACTATGG
Source organism: Pinus taeda (assembly GCA_000404065.3). NCBI lineage: Eukaryota > Viridiplantae > Streptophyta > Pinopsida > Pinales > Pinaceae > Pinus > Pinus taeda. The sequence goes on from APFE030960959.1 coordinate 55,386, forward strand.
CCTCTTTCTACAAATTCACATGCACCACCACCCAGATTGTCATGTCACTATACGACATAATGATTGGTCTTTGATGGGCCTCTAAATTAGACATAAATTAAGGCCCATGTCTCTAATTTAAAACATAAATTAAGGCCTATGACCATACTTCAGCACATTAAACCTCTCTTTTTGCATTAGATAATTTATTTTTAACTTTAATATATTCATTAGGAAGGTTTATGAATAATTGAATATTTATGCTTAATATTATTTATTTTTTGTGGAATATTATGAGAATATTGGGCAGATTAGAGTTGGAGGAGGAGATAATTTACAGACTTGTTACCTACTACTGGAGGATCAATAATTAATAATAATTCAACAAATATTATGGAATTATGGCACAAATTGTGGAACTCCAATGATTGAGAAAAGTTAGGAATGTGTTCCACTAATCAAGGGACCAGATCCACTAATCAAGGGATTTCGATGGGGAAAGCTTCATCCATTCATGGGGAATGATTGCTAATCATTTTTTGTAAGTACTAAGTCGAATTTACCTCTAGGGAATGATTGAGAAAATCGAGGAATCAGTGCCATGCCATTTAATGCAAATTCCTAGTATTGGGGACTAGATCCACTAATCAAGGGCTTTTGGTGGGGAAAACTTCCTCCATTCATGGGGAATGATTCCTAATAATTTTTTATATGTAAAAAGTCTAAGTTTCCTCTAAGGAGGATATTTTTCATTAGTGTTATTGTGGAGAGAGCTTGTATTTTTGCAGCTCCATTGTATTTTCTTGTAGGGATGTAATTATGTTGATGAAAATAATGAAGATTGGTGTCATGTTCAACTTCTAAATCTTGTTCTCCTCCATAGGTCTCTGATTTTCCTTGGGCTTGGCCAACCCAAGAACCTCATAGCCCTTTTTGTATCATTTTCTTTCCTTCTTTTCATTTCTTATTCACATGCATCTCTAGTTTTTATTTCTTTCTATTTATGCATTTAGTATTAATGATTTCTTGTTTTAGGATTGAGTTAAATGGTTGATGTAAGTTTTTATACAAGATCACAAGAATTATTTCACCCTTGGAAAATCTTTGGAAGTTCATAATAATCATTGACTTTCTTGGATTAGTCTTCTTATTCCCAAATGTAGATTGTTCGACCTCCTTTTTAGCAAAGAACAATAAATTTCTGCTATTTTTTAGAGAATTCTAATAAGATTCAATTGAATTGATTCCACTTGAATTAGATAAAAAAAATTCTATTTCATAACAAAAACTACCCCATTTAATTTTCACTTGATTTGGTTAGGCCTTTTTTAGATTTACTAGCTCACTAATTCTTGAATTTCTAGATTTTCGACTAGTAATGCTTTTCATTATTTTACCATGGGTTAACAAAGTTATTTTTGAGTGATTCCACTTGGAATGGGGACCTAAGAAATCCTAGTTAATAGAAAAACTTTTCCCATCCAATTTGGATTTGATTTTCTTGGTCATTCGATGAATTATAGTGAATTTGTACATCCTGTAGGAAACTTCTCAAAGCTTTTTGAGCAAATCCATCCATCTCCCAACTTTGGTTTTGAGTTATGAGTGATCCTAGGAATTTGCTAACTCCATTAAGCCCATATACCACCTTCCCTAAGCCTTCCATCACCTCCAACACCTTCCATTTTTCTCTCAATTGTATCCTATAGGTTTAATAGTGAATCGTGTAGGTTTCTAGTACATCTTGTAGGTTTTCCTGAAATGGCCTGTTTTGAGGCCAAATTGAGGAAAAATCTCTAGGAAGTCACCAAACTCCTCCCAAGGATCTCCCATATCATCCAACCATCTCCTAACCCTTCCATCCATTCTCCAACATCCTTAATTCACCTGCCACATCACCAAAAGAAATTAGTTTGCATACTTGATTTTGCATGAAAAGACAAAAAGACAAAAACATATTTATTATAGTCCCTTTACTTGCACATTGGTGATTTTTAATTCATCTTACTTCCATGCTTATATAGTAACATTTGGTTCATGATAATTTAGCATTATTGCAAAGCATAGTTTCTTGGAAATTAATTAGGAAATAGTGTGATTTAGCATTGAATTTTTATCTCTTTCCTTGTACTTTCTTTCTTGCAATAGGTTAAGGTTCCATTTCAAACATTTCATTTTCTATAATTAGTTTAGGATTTTACTTCAGTACATGCACTCCATTACATCTTGACAGCAAAGGAATGACACATTATATTTCGAACATATATTGCTGACACCTCTTAAGTTTGTACGAACCCTGGGTTGATAATTAAAGTCGGTAGCCTTGGGAGTTGCAGCATTCTTGTTGCAATACTGAGGCTCATCATTCTTATGGCCACATGATAGATCTTAGAATTCTTTATGTTACACATAACACAAAAGTCCTCATCTCCTTCAATGAATTGTGTGTTGTCATAATCCTTGTAAATTTCTCCCCAATCTTGATATCCATCTTCTATGTTGAAGATGTGGGTATCCATGCAATGGGTTTCATTCTTAAATAGATCTTGCACAATAGGTTTTGTGAGATTTAGCATTTCCCCTTTTCCTTTGTGTGTCTTCGACATTTTATGATTTCCTTATGCCTTTGACACCTACATGCAATAAAGAAATACGAGTTTCAAAACATGTGTATCATTCCCTATTAAAACAATAACACAAGGTAAATCTTCATACTCTAACGAAATTTCAATTAATCACAAGTGAATTGTTAGTTGGGGGCCAACTCTACTACTATAGGGAGGTAAAGCCAAGAGATAACTATGCAAATATGTAGTGAAGAATGGATCAAATAAGGTTTAAAGCCTTCACACACACAAACACACATATATATCCATTTTAGCCATGGATTTATCAAGCACCAAGAATGATCAAATCTCTTGAGGTGCAAACCTCTTTTAGAGTTGAAAACTCTAAAAGAGGTTTACACCTCAAGGGACCTTTCAACTCTTGCTAGATTCATGGTTAAAATTATAGTCAAGTTTATATATGAGAATTGAAAAAACATATTTTAAAGATATTCATCTAAAATAAGTAAATAATAAAAGAAAATTGGAAATAAATTAATTATAATTAATTTTATAAAATAAATGAAAAAAAAAATTATTAACATAAAATTGTGAGTAAATCTTTTTGTTACTTTTATATTAATAAATTATTTTCATCTTAATTTCAGATCTATCAAGCCCCAAGAGAGATTAAATCTCTAGAGGTGTACATTTCCCCAAGAGAAATTAAACCTATAGAGGTGTACATTTCTTTTTTAATGTAGAACTTAAAAAAAGGTTTGAACTTAGAGACATTTAATCTTGCTTTTCACTTCACACATCCATGGTTAAGACAAATTTAAACTAATTTATATTGAAATATAGACAAGTATAATATTATTTTAATGTTGAACCCATTAATATTTGTTTTTCCCTTAAATTGCAACTATATAACAAACAAACTATAATATATGTTGTGTGTTGAGCATGATTGTTCAAAGGTCTTTGTTTCAGCCAGATGTATACCCCAGGAAGTTTGTACACCCCTCCACGCGGGGGGTGCGGGGGGGACTTGTCCCCCCCGCGGGGG
>APFE030960966.1:0-30219 GCA_000404065.3 Pinus taeda
GGGGGGGGGGTGAATTAGTATTATCAAATCAATAAAAAAAAATCATTTCCATACTTAGCTACATATACGCTACTTCAACGCAAATGTGTCTAATGCAACTAGCATATATCCAGAATACTTATGATTCAATTAATCCATTAAATGTTGATCTTTAGTTAGTGCATCAGAACTTCTTTAACCATATGTATAGTAAGTAGGTACAGTAAAACAGAACAGATCATCACACACAAGAAGCACACATGAACACCATGATATAAGGTGGAAACCCAATGTGGGTGAAAACCACCTGTTGCAAGTCGTCTCTATCTTCTTTTAATAAGAAATTTATTTCACAATAGTTATGTACTGGTGCAGTCTTATACCATTATGTAGGCTTCTACCTGCAAAAGGCTACAACCTTCTCTTGTTCTCCAGACTCTCCTGGAAGGGAGCTACAACCCCCTTAGCTCTTGTACTAGCCGATCCACTTACTACTACGTAGGTGCTGGCCTACTGAAATGCTCCAACCTTTACTCGTTCTCCAGCTGCTGTTGGAAGGGAGCTACCACCCCCTTAGCTCTTGTACTAGCTGAAGTACTAGTACATAGGTGCCGACCTACAGAAGGAAACAACCTTCTCTTTCTTCCTCCAGGTACCACGTTTCATGCATTTTCAGACTGGATACTCATGAAGCACAAACTATAATCTGAAGGCCATGCTTCATCAAATTTTCATACTGGACCCATCAATATCATTGAAGCACAAAACAATCAATACTAGCATCATCAATTTCTGAATCACTGAAACACTAAAACCCTGTCAACAATATAGTCACCAAAACACAGAGAAGACTACAAAACTTTGCAATAACAATCAAACCCAACTGCAATTTCAAACACCATACTTCATTATGTATACGCTACTACGATATATACGCGCTTTCGCCAAAGCCAACCCGCGTACAGATCTATACATATTCAATCATGACTTTGCGGCTATTTCAGACATCAATCATACCCAGATCATAACATGCATCAATAATTCAGATCTAGTCTATCCATGATCAAACCATATAAATATTATTCATTTCAAACCATTTGATCTCAATCTATCCTTAGATCTTGTTCTCCATCAACTGGTGAGATCCCTCCTTAGCTCAGATCAAGCAATGCATCATAACCCATATCCTGCATACTGGATCTCATACTACATCAGATATTCAAGTCTTTTTCAATTCATTTTCCTAATGATCTTCTTCTCCTTTTATAGTCTTAGGCCTTACTCAATACCATGGTCCAAAACCATAACAAAACAATACCACGGACCCAATACTTGGGTTGAACTCTTTTGGATGCAATACCACAGACCAAAACCATAGGATCGAAAACTGTCAGACCAATACCATGAACCAACCATAAGATTTCCCATGTGCGTGCAGTTTTCTCTGCATGAAAGTGCGTGAACATTTCTCTGCGTGAAAGTGCGTGAACTTTTCTCTGCATGAAAGTGCGTGAACTTTTCTCTGCATGAAAGGAACTTTTCTCTTCATGAATGTGCGTGAACTTTTCTCTGCATGAAAGTGCATGAACTTTTCTCTGCATGAAAGTGCGTGAACATTTCTCTGCATGAAAGGAACTTTTCTCTTCATGAAAGTGCGTGAACTTTTCTCTACATGAAGGGAACTTTTCTCTGCATGAAAGTGCGTGAACTTTTCTCTGTAAGAAAGAAATTTTCTTTGCATGAAAGTGCGTGAACTTTTATCTGCATGAAAGGAACTTTTCTCTTCATGAAAGTGTGTGAACTTTTCTCTGCACTATAATTTATCATCTGAGATGAGTGAGTTGCCATCAAGTACAACATATGTATCATAATGCCAACACCAGAGGATTCACAGTTCCCCCCGATAGAAACAGAATGTCTATGAGTCCACATGGTATGCCTCACTATGGTTTGCCACCCAACTATCATGAGAAATGGAGAACAAGATGTTCTTCATATTGTATCATATGGATTTGTATATGTTAGTGAATTAGCAACCTTGCATGTCGCCAAGCCTATATGAATAGTATATCACTATTACAAAGTTCAAGGCCGATTTTCACAAAGTGCATATACAGCCTCGCAGGGATACAATCAAGAAATGACATCCCCTACCATATTTATTTATAGAGGATGATCTATTAAAATAGGCGCAATAGTGGCCTATAGAATGGATGACTATGTTAGAAACATAGCAATAAGACACTGTGACAAAGAAGGATATAGCGCAACATGTCGAAGCAAGTGGAAAAGATAAAGAAAAGGATGGGAAGGAATTAGAAGAAGAGGAGCTACATGACGAGGGTCAACAAGATCCTCCAGAAGAGCATAATATAGAATCAGAAAAGATAGAAACATATCCCTTTGTAGTAGAAAAAAGGAAGGCGGAGGGCGAAGCTCCCTCAAAGAGAAAGAAGAAGTAGAAGGCTGATAAGATAAAGGGTGTCATGCCAATGGTCCTTACTGAAGGGGACTTAGATCAAATCGGGGACATGATATATGAAGTAACAACATAATCTTGGAGCAAGTTACAAGATCACTACAGTGCACTTTTAACTGGTGTCAAAGAGTGGACTGCAGAATTGAAGATACTGGTGCAGATGATTCGACAACCAGCATAGATATCGGAAAGGGTTGTAGTAGAAAGGAAGATAGAGCCTACACTTGCAACAAGGTTAACACAAATACCTACCAGAGGCCTACAATTTGACTTCACCAAACTATAGCAGCAGGCTAAGGAATGGAAGCATGTCATTATGAACATTGTAGTAGCGTCATTGCAAATATTACACAAGCTACACTTGGAAATTATAGAAGAGATGAGGCTGCGCAAACAACACATCTCGTAGCTAAATATTCAAGTAGAAAAAGAGCGAGTTGCGCTTTGGTAGAAGCTTGAGTAGGTGATCCAACAAAGGTATTAAATATCACAACAACTCCAGAAGATCAAGGAGGGAATGGGAGCAATGTGCAGAGAAATTTTAGAGCTTGATGTCTGAGAGAAGAGCCGGTGGAGGACAAGGGCGCGAAGGTTGGCCTTGCAGTGAATGGTTATAAAGAGAAAAATTGTGTGGTGCAATTCAAATACGAAATGCAGATCAATGAGATGTAAATGAAGATGCAGCCAACTAAGCCACAACATGTAAGAGATCAAAGGGAGACTGACCTAAAGGCTACAATGATCGGCATCTCCGCAACAGTGGCAGATTGTGGAAACTTTTTAGATGAGAGTTTATAGATCTGGACATCACTGCAGGAATATCGAAAGGTACAAAATCTGCAAGTGCATTCAACAAAGACAACAACAGTTGGAAGAGATTTAGGCAATTGCAAATACCTTATCAATCTCGTAGAAGCTCGCCAAGATTAATGAGGGAAATGCCCTCCAGAAAAAGATAGAAGAATTGAAGAAGGAAGAGCAAGTTTTGGTGGAGAGAACTCAACCATGGCAGGGTGAGGCTCTTCAACTATCCCAGACAATAGATGAGAAGCTTCAAGAGGTTCGAAAGAGGGAGACAATGATGGTGCAGAAGGTTGCAAGACATGTGATGGAGGCACTATTGGAGGAAGCACATAGTGAATAGAAGAAGGTCACAAAGATTATACAAAAGTTCAACGAGGCTTACAATAGTATCACAAAAAAGATCAAAGGTAAAGAAGATCAGTGACTCAGGACGAGTGACATGTGAGTGTTGGAGGTTTGTGGTCACAGCCCAACTTGGCCTTGTTTTGGAAAGAAGTCTGTGTTTTGTGTAGCGGAGTGCAAAGTGAACCACGCAACAGAGCAGTTTTGGATATATTGCACAGTATAAGGGATTCAAGATAGGGAAAATCCCCTTCCTTTTGTAATGTTTTAAAAGATCAATGGTTTTCATACCATAGCTACTTGCTTTAGGGAGTCCATGGTATGTGGATCATGGTATTGTAATGATGTACCCTCGATGTAATAATATATATAGGGAGAAATAATAAAGAAGAGGGGCATCACATCTTGGATTGAATGGTTGTATCTTTCTGATTTGTGGTTTGGGGAGAGAAGGCAAGGCTCTACAGTTGAGTGCACAAAGCACTGCAGCTAAGTGTGTAGGTCAAGAGCTATTTGTTGTACATGAATTATTATTATAAGCAACATTTCTTGTGAATGTAGTCCCATATCGGGATGAACCACAGTAAAATTGGTGTCTTCATGTGTTTACTTGCATTTTATTTGGTGTAGTGTAGTAGTTTATTAATGTTGAATTTTATTACAATGCAGTGATGATTATGGGTTTATATGATATGTTTATGTGATTAAATGAATGTGGCGAGTGATTTTTGAACATTTTTTTTTTTTTGTAAATTAGACTAATTCTATTAAAAAGAGAAGAGTATAGTACAATCAAGCTTGCATGCAAGCGAAGCAGAAAAGCAAGGGGGCCCAAGGAAATAGGCACCACCTTGCTCCTTGGCTAAGAACCAGGAGAGGGCTAAAGAGAACATGGAATAACAAAGAACCGGAACTAAGCAGAGAGAACTACCCTGAGGGGATTGTTACTATCACCCGACTTTTTTTTCCTTTTTTCTTGCTTACTTTGACCCATTCAGTGGAATTTGGCTGAGCCGAAACAAGTTGAAGACTGTTCTGCCCTGGCGGTGGAAAATCCTTCTCAGAATCTGAGGAAGAAGTGAGATGAGCACGTTTCTGAGAAATCTGAGAGACGGAGGGGTTTTCCGGATCATCCAAGGGAGCATCCAGCGGAATCTCAGCGTTCAGCCCGTCTGCAACTATTTCCTCCTCATCTGAACTGGTGGAGTCTGAATCTTCCATAGGTGGAGGAGGCGCACAGGGGTTCCAACTTTTGGACTTGGGCTTGTGCTTAGGATTCTTCTTTTTGTCGAGGTACCGGGGACAGGAACTTTGGAGATGTCCTGTTTGATGACAATGGCGGCAGCGGAAAGCTGTGTTCTCGTAATCCAAGGTTTGAGTCCAATGGAAATCTCCATACTTGAGATTAATCTGATCCGACAATCCTCTGCTTATATCTATTTCTACACAGAATCTACCATATGTGTAGAGCCCATTTTCCTTCCGCGAAGAGTCTACAGCCAGGTATCTTCCTAAAGTTTCTGCAATTGCTAAGAAGACCGAAACGTGCCATAGATGCACCGGAAGTTTCGGGAGCCTAACCCAAATGGGAGTCTTGGTGATAACAGCTATAGAAGGGTCGAAGTCTAGAAACCAAGGAGTAAGAAAAATCCCTACCGAGCCCCAAAACCAAGGGCCTCCCATTAAGGCCTTCTGATAATCTTCATCTCGGTCAAAAACCACAATGAAGAATCATTTTGAACATAAGTGTATCTCGCTTTTTTTAGTCCAATTGGTATGAATCCATTGGTATAGATCTGATGTGCGAGGCCATATCCCATTGAATCTACATACAAGTGCGGCTTCTGCATAAAGTTGATATCGATCATCAATCCCAGGATGGGAGAGATTGATAGAAGGAATGTCCTCTGATTTTTCTACCAGAAAGGGCTTTGGAGCCTCAGATGGATGGCCTGCTGATGGAGAAGGCTGTGAATGGGCAACATCTTTGTGGACAGCATCTTTATAGGAGAAAGAAGGGGCAGAGGAGGCCTGCCTAAAGGAACCACCTCTCAAACGAAATGTAGCGACAATAGAGGCATCCCTTTGAATGCTGTAATAGGAAAGAGGAAGGGTATTCATGAGTTGCTTACCCTTGTGTAGTAGTCTGAGGTAATAGGAATGGATTACTAGCCGGCTTTCAAGATTTTGCACGAGGTCCTGCACAAGATCCGTAGCGCGTGCCCATTTCATTGTCGTCTTTCCCGAGAGGGTGACTTGGATTTGAAAAGCAAGTGATTCTTCAAGCAGATCTGGTTCAGGTCTGGCCCCTGCTGCCTGGTTCAAACAGATCCAGGATTCCTTCGATCCATGGTGAGGAAAGGGAGAAACTTCTTCTCTGCATTTGGCTTGATCACCCCGGGCGGCGCAAGCATTAAGTATGCAGGGAAAAAACTTGGAATCCTCTTGCCGGAGTTCCAACTCTTATAATTGATGGATCTGATGCAGAGATTTTTCTCTATGGCTTTTCCATGTCCCATATCAATGGATGGGCGACCAGATCTGATATGGGTTGAGTCTGATTTATCATATGGGCCCGATCCGCCATGCGAGTTTTTGGTTCGAAGAACCCCGATCTCGATCTGCGCATATTCCCCTGGATTGGGATAAAATAGGGTCGATTTACCATAAAGAGATCTAGATCTGATAGTCCAGGGCTTGATCTGTACAGGGAGCGGCGAAGCGATGGGTATGGCTCCCATTCGGAACTCCATGGTGGGAGGGAACCCAGATCTACGCCAAAAATAAATAGAGCAGCATTCTGATATTCAATGTAAAACGTTTCTGTCTCCACCTGCGCATTTCCTTCACCTCGGAACGACGTTTTGAGGAAGTCCCTGAGGTGGGCGAGCTCCGATCCGTCTATCGTCAAGCCCTGTCGAGTGACGGTGATCTCACTGCAGTCCTCGTAGCCGATGGGGCTGCGGCTTCGATTGGAGTTATCGAAGACAATGGACACGGTGGCCTTAGTAACGTCGGCTTGGCCCTGCTTGTACACTAATTCCTGCAAGTTCGACGCCCTCACCTGCTGCAGATTGGTGATTCCTAGCACAAGGCAGATGGAGTCCAAGATGTTCGATTTGCCGGAGCTGTTGAGCCCCGTTATGGCGTTGAAAAATGGATCGAAATTTGGCACCACCATTCTTGTGGCATAGGATTTGAAACCCTCCAGACAAATCTCCTTGACATACATGGCTGCAAAAATGCAAGCTCAGGAACCCTCCGACCAAATTCGTTGTCTCCCGCAAAAAAAAAAAAATCATTATTGTCACCAGTGATTTTTGAACATTAAGTGTAAGAAAATAGAATAATACCACCTCTCCACATCCCTCAAGGCTACAAAAACCTGATTTTGCATCCTCCCATAGTCGCTTTGGGTGAGACTGCGATTTTCTTGTAAGTCATTTCCAAAAGGGCTAGTGATTAAGGGTTTTGTTGGTGTGCAATATAGATCAAACCTAGGTCAGCCCAAATCATAACCAATAATACTCCTGGTGGTGTTTATTTAGACCACTTTTCGGACCCCCCCCCTCCCCACCCATCAATTTAAACATCAAAAGTGCAGGGGGGGCGTGTCTGAAATTCATCCCCTGCCATTGATCAAGGCGGCGGTGACCTTGACCATTACAAATTGCGCAACGATTAAAAATAATGGAAAAATGTCAAATCCATCATATTAATCAATGATTTATTACAATAAACATAATTAATTAATCCTTCATTAATCTAAACTAAAGGATTAACTTAATTAAGCAAACTTATTATGACATTTAAATGAGCGCATCAAATACTTTGAGATTTTTGGTATTTTTTTCAAATTTTCACACACGCACACACACACACACACACACACACACACACACACACATATAATTTAAAATCCCAATTAATATTTTAGTTTTTTCATTTTCCTTATTTTTCTTATTCCTTTTTCTTTTTCATTTCTCTTCTTTTCAATATTTTTTTTATATATTTTTCTATTTTTCTATTTTTTCAACATAAAAAGAAAATGGAAAATATGACATGATAAAAATAAGTTACAACATTAGCTTTGTCTGAGGACTACTTCCCCTTGCGGGATGCATAGAACTTACAGGCTCCTCAGGTTATGGAGTCCTTTCTCTAAAAATCACACTCTAACAGTGAAATTTAAAGAAAACCAGAAATTTACATTAAACCATGGGTGCAAGGATCTTTAATATTGAATGTAATGTTTGAGGTATTGTCAATTAACTGGCAATGAAGAGTATTTTCCTTCCAGGTTCTAGAAAATAAAAGTGTTGTTACCTCTTATTTCTGCAATGTTGAATGGTCCCAACCACAAGTTTTCAAATTTACCATGCTTGCCTATGTCTTCTCTTCTGGTATCCCATCTTAAAACTAGATCACCTTGTCTGATGTCTCCTTCTCTCGCCTTTTTGTCAGATAAAAATTTCATATTATTTTGATATTGTCAAAGGTTGAATTGAACTTCATCTCTATCTTGATTTAACTCAATGATCTAAATGATCCTCCTTGAAAAATCATCAACTTCCTCATATGATTCTTGTAGAAATTTCATGACAAGAAATGCTAGTCGTGTAGGAAAAATTGCCTCTGTTCCATAGACAAGCTGAAAAGGGGACTTTCCTGTAGAACTTTTAGGTGATATTTTGTTGGCCCAAACAACATATTTAAGATGGATATCCTAGCTCCTTTTATGGTCTGCCAATACTTTCTTAATGACCTTGACCAGACTTTTGTTGGATGATTATGCTAATCCATTACCTTGAGGGTAATAAGGTGTAGAATAATGTAATGTAATCTGGTACTTTTGACAAAACTCTATCATTTTAACATTCTTGAAAGCTTGTGCATTATCTGTAACTATTTGTTGGGGACATCCAAATATAGACAATATTTTATCTTCAATGAATTTGATGACTATTGTATCTGTTGCATTCTTGACAGGAATTGCTTCTACCCACTTGGTAAAGTAATCAGTAGAAATTAAAATCCATCTATGTTCATTACTTGATGCTGGAATTATTTCACCTATGAAATATAATTCCCATTGTAGAAAAGGTGCCTGAACTAACACTGTGATAAGAGGTAATACTACTAATTTCTTTTTTCCAACAAAAATTTGACATGGAATACAACTTCTTACTTTAGCTCCAACCTATGAAAATAATTTAGGCCAATACAAGCCTACTGTCATAATCTTGTATGCAATTTCCTTCCAAACATAATGTCCTCCACAAATTCCCTCATGAAACCTCTCATTAACTCCATTTGTTTCATCTTCAGTTAAACACAATAGAAGGATATTGAGAGGATCCTTCCAATACAAATTGGCATTGACGATACAATATTTCATGGATTTAAGTCTAAGATATCTAGATTGATTCCTTATGAATTTATGACGATATTTTAAATCTCAAAGAAAATTTTTCAAAGTCTCGATACCATTCCAAAAGTAAGAATTTCTCATCAATGTGTAAAGGAAGAGGAACAAAATATGAAATGGAAGAAGGTTCTGATGGATTCTTCTCACTTGAACTGGAAGAAGGTTCTTATGGATTCTTCACATTGAACTGGAAGAAGGTTCTTGTGGATTTTTCTCACTTGAACTCTACAAATTGGTATCGCTACCAAGAATTTTACAATTTTATTCAGCTAAAAGTTTAGCTAAACCTTGTCCTTTTACCAATTTGGTAGGTCTCATATCAAATTGAATTCAAGGATCTTTGCAATCCATCTTCCTCTTTTTCCATTTATATCAGGCTATGTCAAAATTGCCTTTACTACATGATTTGGAACATAGACAATTACAGGAGAGTGTAAGACATAGATTCATAATACTTTTAGGGCTTGAACAAGGGAATATTCTTTCTTTTCCATGATACCGGGGCTCGACTGTCAAGGAGAGGACTGGTAGGGGCTCACCATTCCGATGGTGAGGACCAGTAGGGGCTCGACTGTCAAGGAGGGGACCAGTAGGGGTCACCATTCCCGATGGTGAGGATTTATTGACTAAAAAGCCATAGATGGATAGATGGTGAAACGATCACAAGATGGATGAATGAGTGAATTCATCCATCTTTAGTCATTCTATCTATATATGTCATTACGCTTTTTTTCTTTATGGGAGGGGATTGTCTATTCTTTACCCGCACAGTTATTTAGCAAGGCATATGCCGATATTTGGACATGCCGAGCACTCACTCAGCCGCTCCCTAACAAAGCTTTCAGGGCCCATATTATAGATTACCACTTGAATTGCACCTCAGTGGAATATGATATCATATCTTAACTCAACATATCTCATTACTTTGCTAGAAAAGTCAATGGGCTGCTCATATCCATCATCATTTTTTTGTAGTAAAACAATAGCTAAGGTGGTTTCAGAAGCAAAGGAAAAGATATTAAAGAGTTTTAAATAAATTGGACTAGCTAGTACCGGGGCCTCAGAAATAGCCTTCTTGATCTATGAGAAGGAATATATAGCATGTACTATCCATTTGACTTCATGATCCTTTTTAAGCTTATTAGTAATCTCCTTAACTATTTTAGCATAATTAGGTATAAATCTTTACACAAAAAAAAAAAAAAATTGATAAAAATGCTTGGATTTATTTTTTATTTCTAGGTAAAGTAATTACCTCAATTACTAAAACTCTTTTTTGATCGATGACAACTCCTCCTTTGAGATTATGTGTCCCAGTAGCTGCCCTTCTTTCATCGCAAACAATGATTTTTTAGGATTAAGTGAAATCCCATATTTCCTGCATCTTTCAAAATTTTTCCTCAAGTGTTTTACATGTTTCTCATCTAAATTAGAAAACATAATTAAATAATCTAGATAAATGACAATGAATTTATTTATCTTACAAATAAATGAAACATACATTTCTCTTTGAAATGTTGCTCCAACATTAATTAAACCAAATGGCATTCTAGCATACATAAATGTACCCCAAAGAATTGTAAATGTTGTCTTTCTCCATCTTCTAGACTAACCAGAATATGGTTATATACATAATATCCATCTAGCATTGAAATTATAGTTGAACCTAGGATATTTTGAAGTAATTGATTCATCTTTGATAATAGTTAATTATCTTTCAAAGACAATTTGTTTAGATTTCAAAAGTCCACACAAAGTCTTATTTCCCCATTTTTCTTCCTGACTGGTACTAGGTTAGTTATCCATTTAGAATATCTTAAGGCAACAATTATTTTTGCATCAAATAGATTTTTAATTTCTCTTTCAATAATTGGAAGCAAGACTAGATTTATTCTTCTTAACTTTTGTTGAAAAGGTTGAGCTTCTGGTTTGAGAGGAATTTTATGTTGAATAATATATGTTTCATAAGTTTTCAACTCATCATATAACCATGCACATACGTCTTTATAATGTTTGAAAAGGTTGACATATTGATCTTTAATTTCATGAAGCAATGATGCAGAAATATTAACATTTCTAATTTCTTCAGAAGTTCCAATATTACAATCGTGAACATTCCCTTGTTATGAATTTAATAATGGGGTTTTTGAGACATCATTATTATCCAAAAAAAATTCAAGAGGAGCTAATCTTTTTGGAATGTAATTATTAGATAACTGAATGATATTGTGATATGCTATTTTTTATTCTAACTTAAAATTCTGATTATTTTCATTTGATTTACTTTCATCAATTTGTTCTTCTTCAATATGAAATGTTGATAACTCATCTATTGCTTGTAAGAAGTTTTTTTAAGTGTTCATCATCTTCAAAGACCTACCAGTGTTTAAGGTTATTTGGAATAGAGGGCTTGTATTTCACTTCAATTTGCTAATAAGCTAGCATAGGATCAGGAATTTTAAAGGTACTGGCAAAAATTGCCAATGCATCAACATAAATTTTTTCTGCTCTTGGGATTGATGTTATATTAAAAGCTTGAAAGTAATTTTCTATACAATCCCAAACTTCATTCCTATAAGATCTAATCCTAAGGTGCTTAGTTTGAAAAAGGTTTCTAATTTGTTTTACAATTAACTCTGAGTCACCAAACACAATTAAATTATGAACCTTTAGGCTTTTAGCTAATTGAAATCCTAAAGTAAGGCTTCATATTCTGCTACATTGTTTGTAACATCAAAACCTAATTTAAAGGATTGAATTATGTTTTTCTTTTTAAGAGAAATGAGTACAATTCCATCCCCAACTCCATCTTTGAAAAATTCTCCATCAATGTACATTTTCCAAATATAAGTATGTTGGATTAAGTGGGCCTGACCCAGGTTCAGAGTTATTCACACCAAATAACAAAACCCTAACTGTTGGCCCTTTCGGAAACAACTTACATAGTGCAGGTTGCAGTCTCACCTGAAGCAATATTAGGGGATGCTAGAAACAGGTTTCTGCATCTAGAGACCTGTGTGATGGTTTCCTAAGGTTCGTATAGCTCAGATTTTCCTTGGAGGACCTATTCCTTTTGACTATCAGCTATTATAACTATAGCGAAATGACCTTCAGACCTTCGCAAAGGTACTTGATTATACTTGACAGGAATAAAGGACTCGGATTCACTACTTTCGTGCAATAAACTATATATTCTGAAGACTTTAAGACCTAGATCTACCATCGCACAGATCTACCTTTCCAAATAGTTAATTTATGCAGATCTATCTAACAAGTTCCCAAGATTAGTGAAGCTGGTTAATTATACTTATCATGCATAAATCTTACATATCTAATCATTTCACGTAGAAATAAAGCATTAATTCACATAATACATATCAATGAGTGAAGATACGTAAAATTAAATAGAAGTAAATAAACAAGGCACAGATGCATAGATTCGAGTCAAAACAGTCTTTATTAAGATGTAAACATTCAGATACAGACTTCTTATCCCTGTGCACTCAGCTGTGGACTTACCAAGTGTTGGATGCTAAAAGGTGTCTTTTAAAACTCCTAATTGCCTCACATTAATTATCAATTTGGGTAAGTCTTTTTATTCCAAGAGTGTATTCAATATGTGCAAGCTATAATTCCAGAGAGTAATGCTTTAAAATAAGTTATTAAATTCAATACAAGAGAAAACGGATGCAATCATAAATCTCAAGCCTGTAACTTTAAGGGAAATAATTCATCTAAGCATCATGACTCAATCTCAAACAAAACCATAATTCAATCTTAACCAACCAATTCGAATGATAATCAATCGAGAGCATCGTAAAATTTACTGAGCTCTTTCAGCTGGACTTAAACTACTGGATAGAAGGAAATCATTTAATCAATCACGCTCTATTCTTTAATTAACCATAAATGATTCTTTAACTCATAACTAATTCAATCCATGACATGAATTAAATAAAGCCAACTAGGATTGCGCATTAATGAAATGAATACAAGAAATCTGAATTAACCAAAATAAATCAACTACAAAGCTATAAAGTAGAATAAACTTGCAGGAAACAGAAAAAGAATAAAACAAGGAACAATAGTAAGATCCACCAGAGACTGGGCCCTAGCCACCAGTGAACATTTCTTAACTACTTCAGAATATCTGAATGAACAACAATGCGCATTATGTATTAATCATCAAAGTCACTTGTCAATACAATATGATCTTGTTCTTCAGAATCATGCTTCTGCAAATTAAAATTACAATTGAAGTAAAAGATGAGAGATCCCTCTTTAATTTTCCCTTTTATAGTCAAAAGGAAAAAGATAAATGTGATCCCTCAGGATCCGGAGATCCTGAGGGATTCACAATTAAATGTTATCTTCAGAAAATTTTTCCATCTTGTGCTGATCTTCTTGATACATTCCTTGGTTCAACCACACACGACACATCTCATTTCCCTTGAGTAGCTTTTGTTGTTCCGACTGTTGTTTTTCTACATAAAAAGTAATGAGAGTTACCTTGGTTGGTCAAATCATATCAAGAGAAGTTTCATTCATTGCTTATCAGAATCCTATCAATATGTTATTATATCATGGAAAAAATGGATAACGAAGGAGGAAAAATATAGTTATCAAGAGTAAATACATGCCTCTTGCAAGGCTGAACATACTCCCTTGCTTACCTTTTTTCATGTCATGAAAAATGAATAGTTCCTATGTAATGTAGTTAAGGAGTAAGCTGGAGAAAAGGTTTCTTTATCAGGCCTGAAATCATGATGTTGTGCCAGATTCTCAAAGGCTGTCTTTTCATGTCCTTCAGGTAACTCATAATCAGACTGATACCCTTCAGGAGGATACCAGATAATGGGACACCTAAATTGACATCTCAACCAATAAGGCCCTTTGCTCAAGATAATATTTTTGTATGTGATTAACTGGCTCGCGGCAGCTTTGAAATTCCCATAATTAAATGGTTCTCTTTCCTTAACACTATTAGTTGAGACCGTCGATCTCATTTTGGATGCAATCAGGGATCTTTCCTAGATGGAGAGGAAATTTGTTGTTCCTTTCTGTACAATTTCCTTATGTATGAGCCCTAAAATTTGAATCATGCCTTCTTGTGTCATCAGCCTTTTATGTTTAGCAAACAGTTGCAGAGGGTGAGTAGGCTCACTCCTTACCCAAAGATCCAACCCGTGTTCCTGTCTTTGGAACGAATTATAAGCCTTAAACCACTTAAGTTGATTAAGTGCAAAAGAGATAAAAGCCTCAAATTGAATATCTCCAACAAAAGGGCTAGGATTCTTATCCACTTCTTCTTCTAATATGAAATTATGCAAATAAAATTCGCAAAGAAGCCTTTGGACTTTTGCCCCATGTTCCTTACAACAACTTATAAAATCTTCAGTTGTTTTTTATTCGATTGGCTTGCCATCTCTTACGGATTTAATCTTTAACAATAAGTACCATTCCATAAGAACAAGGCATAATTTGTGGCTGAAGACCTACATGTCAAGACATCCGAATATAGCGAGCAAATGGTGTCTATCTGATTACTGACTCTATCCAGCTTGGTCTTCACCTTCTTCAACTTTTCTTCTTCCTATCTAAATCTATCAAAAGTCCCATTCTCAGTTATGGTTAATTACCTAAACTGCTTCTGTAACTCCTGATATTTTTGCAGGGGAACTGTCTCTTGTTCACATCGTTCTAGAGCAAGTTGGTCTTGCATCAGTTCTTCCTGTAGCATTAGAAGAATAGGGTCTTTGCTTGACAAGATATCCTTGGCTTGCTCTTCTACTTGAGTGCTTGTGCTACGAGAGGATATTTCCTCGGCCTGTAGTTCCTTATTGTGGGAGGACCAACACTCTGTCTGAACGGTTGCATCCACTAAGTCTGCATGAAAATTTGCCTGGGTGGCCATTTTTTGAGTAGGAATGAGTTTGGTTTCGATTACTATTGGCCTACCCTTACATATTTATGTTTGTGTAGCCACAGTGGCTACCTCAGGAGTAGTGTTCTGGGCTTTTCCATTTGCAATTTCTTTAATCTTCCGACGTAGTCTTTTAACTATTTTTTGAAGCTTCTGGTATTTTTGTCTCAACTTCTTTAGTTTTTCTCTGGTTACTCACCTCTTCCAAGGAGCATATTTTACATAACAAGCTTATCAATATCTTTTGTCTCTAAATATTCCTGTTGTTTATCATGGTTGTGCTCTAATATAACTGTGTCACCAAACTGGTTGTCGGATTCATGAATAACTTTTGTGTCTGCTTCCTTTTCCTAGTCTGTAGCTTCTGAAGAAGGCAGAATTTTTGTATGCCCAAAATCCTCTGGGGCTTGAGCTTCCATTAGGTTAGGATCAAGTGATCCTCCAGGTTGCATATATGCATTTAGATTTGCCAGGACTTGGGCCATCCCTATCTCAAAATCCTAGAAAATATCATTTTAGGGGCTCATGGTTGATGTTTGAGGAAGCCCTTCTTCATTTTCTAGTTCATCATCAAAGTGTTGTTCCCTTTCTTGCTATGAGTCCAGTCTATCCTCTTCCTCAGGTTCTGATTCTGAATGATATCCTTCCCCTTGTTCAAGTTCTTCCTCTTTCTTAGGCTCTCAATTATCCTTTTCTTCTGGTTCTGTCTCATAATTGCATTGTTCCTCTGGTTTTGACTTAGAGTCCTATATACTAACTGGTCTGAGTGGATCCGTAGGTTGTTCAATGCCATCTTGTGGATTTACAAACATTATTTAGGCTATATTTAACCTTGCATATCGCCTATGCTTATGGGGTTCAATTTTTGAGTAGGTAGTCCTTTTCCTTTTCGGAACAGGGCTCCGCTGGCTTATCTCCAAGATTGCAGAATTTTGGATTACAGGGTTTTGACTAATCTCTAGGGGCACTATGAGACCATCCTAAGTTAAGTTTTGTTGAACAAGGTTATGGCTAACAATTAGTCTAATCAATCCATGGTGGCTAACTACGGTTTCAGGGTGCCTAGCCCATCTTATTCTATTGGCAGTATCATGCAACAATGAATTCAAGAAATATGGCAGATTAACAGTGAGCTTTAGTTTTAAAATAGCTAAAAGTTTGAGTTGTCGTGGTCTTACCACATCTTGTCATCCATCACAGGTAATGTACCTCTGGACAACCCTTTCTAACTCACACCATGGTTCTGCCAAAGAAGATGGTTGTATACCCTTGCCTTGGTTAATTCCTCATCTGCATCTCTGAAAATGTCCACTGCGTCTTGCAACATTGCGTGTTTTTTTGGCCATATAGTTCCTTCCGCTGGCAGCCCAGATAATTCAGCTATTACAACATCTGATACTATGATTCTTCTACCTCTCACTAGGGATTTCCCATTCTACAGATGTTGTAGAAACTCAATAATGATTTCCTCACTAGGGGGCTAAAATCTTGTGAAATATGATATCCACCCTGCGCGGACTAGAATTTCCTTGGCTCTGTCAGACACTTCCAGCACTAAAGATTCTCAGCGCACTGTCTTACCACCCATAATGCTTTATTTCTTCCTATTATTGCAAAGGATTAGTGCGGTGGAGAAAACATAGCAACACACAACAACAAAGAGAACAACACGTGGTTGTAATAGCTAAGTTTTACAATGTTAAACAATATTTCTATGAGAATTAATTAATTCGAGGACTATTATTTTGCCACATTCCGCGTGATCATAGAATACCATATTGACCTATGAAATCCAATAAAACAACTATAACGTATGCACGAGTGTAATGGAGTTCCCCTCCCTCCTTTACGATGAGAAGTCGCCTACGATTGAATGGATGGGGAAATGCTTTTCTGATGGCAACGTACAAGGGTGAAAGATACAACAGTAAATGAGATAGAGTACGTATATTAATGAAAGGATTGTAAAAGGTATGGATATAATGAAGGTGAGGTGTGTAATGATGGTTATTGATAAGAGACAAGATGCTTTGGTTGATGATAGGTTATGTGGTAAGGAAAAAGGACAACAATATGCAAGAAAAAGATGCTTTGCTGACGATATTCCAACTAAAAATGATATGATTGATTAAAAACATTAACTCATACATAAAGGCTCAAGGTAGGGAGAAATTAGTGAAATAATTTCTCTGATAAAAAGAAAAGTAAGAAGAGGGTATTATAATAATTATTGATGTTGAAAATAGAGCTTCATTACGATAAGAAGATCTTTTGTTGCCAACAGGAGTCCATAGCCTCGACAGAGTTACTTTTTAACCCATATGAGCTAGGATCCTCAATTTATAGTTGGAGAATTCCATTGTTGTTTCTACAGAAGAGATCAGTGTGGTGGCATGGTAACCCGATAACCACACTGCCATTCGCTGGGAAGTAGCAAAAGTGATTAGGCCAGCTCGTGATGAGACCCCTTGTTCCAAGGATATTTTAGACATCCAATGGATCATAACCCTGGTGTGGTGGCCATAGTGGGGATGTCACACTTCTACATCCTTATGAACATGGTAGGCTGGCTCTTAATGAGATCCCCTATCCTCTATCTTTAGGCAAAAATTTCTTGTTATTACACATTTTTATAATAAATAAAGGGAGTCTCAGTACTCCTTAAGAGCAGGGATGGTGGAAGAAGTTGAACATGTCAATAGAAAAAAATATACCCATAATCTTACTTATAATATATAGAGAATATTATAACCAGGAGGGGTGGAACCAGCATGGTAAAGATGATCAATTAGTATCATATACAGCAGAAATCAATACAATAAAGTAATATATAAATAATTGCGTCCCCCTTTAAAAAAAAAAAAATCTATCATCAATAAGTTATCTTGTTAAAGATCATAATGTTAAGGGTATTCACCTGGTTCAGTATAATCCATAATTCTTGTCCTCATAAAAGTATTGTACTTCATGCCATGAAAGGGAATAAAAAAAATGAGGCTGAGATGAGTTAGGAATAATTCTCCAAGTGTTGTTCAACATCACAATAATGCAAGGAAAAGGGTATTGTTTAGAAAACACCCGACTTCAAGAAGCAAAAATGTTGTTCCAAAGATGGAACAACAGCTATTCAAAAGTGGGAACAGTAAAACATGCTAAGAGAAAAAGGTGTTGTTTGAATAGCAAACAACAAAAAGTGTTGTTCCAAAGTTGGAATAGTAAACACGCAAAAAGTGTTGTTCCGATGTTGGAACAACAAAAAATGCAAAAAGTGTTGTTTTAAAGTGGGACCAACAAAAACGAAAAGGTGTTTTTCCAAAGTGGGAACAACAAAAATGAAAAAGTGTTGTTCCGAAGTGGGAACAACAAAAACAAAAAAGTGTTGTTCCAAAGTGGGAACAACAAAAATGAAAAAGTGTTGTTCCAAAGTGGGAATAGCAAAAATGAGAAAGTGTTGTCCGAAGCGAGAACAACAAAAACGAAAAATTGATGTTCCAAAGTGGGAACAATAAAAACAAAAAAGTGTTGTTCTGAAGTAGGAACTGCAAAAATGAAAAAGTGTTGTTCCGAAGTGGGAATAGCAAAAACGAAAAAGTGTTGTTCCAAAGTGGGAACAACAAAAATGAAAAAGTGGTGTTCGAAAGTGGGAACAACAAAAATGAAAAAGTGATGTTCTGAAGTAGGAATAGAAAAAATGAAAAAGTGATGTTCTGAAGTGGGAATAGCAAAAATGAAAAGGTGTTGTTCCGAAGTAGGAACAACAAAAAAAAGAAAGTGTTGTTCCAAAGTGGGAACAACAAAAACAAAAAAATGTTGTTCTGTAGTGGGAACAGTAAAAACGAAAAAGTGTTGTTCCAAAGTGGGAACAACAAAAACAAAAAAGTGTTGTTCCAAATTGGAAACAACAAAAATGAAAAATTGTTGTTCCAAAGAGGGAACAACAGAAATGAAAAAGTGTTGTTCCGAAGTGGGAACAACAAAAACGAAAAAGTGTTGTTCCAAAGTGGGTAAAACAAAAATGAAAAAGTGTTGTTTTGGAGTGGGAACAACAAAAATGAAAAAGTGTTGTTCCAAAGTGGAAACAAAAAAAACGAAAAAGTGATGTTCCAAAGTGGGAACAACAAAAATGAAAAAGTGTTGTTCCAAAGTGGGAACAACAAAAAAAATGAGGTGTTGTTTCGAAGTGGCAACAACAAAAACAAAAAAGTGTTGTTACGAAGTGGGAACAACAAAAATGAAAAAGTGTTGTTCCAAAGTGGGAACAACAAAAATGAAAAAGTGTTGTTCCAAAGTGGGAATAACAAAAACAAAAAAAGTGATGTTCCAATGTGGGAACAACAAAAACGAAAAAGTTTTGTTCCGAAGTGGGAACAACAAAAACAAAAAGTTTTGTTCCGAAGTGGGAACAACAAAAGCAAAAAAATGTTGTTCTGAAGTGGGAACAACAGAAATGAGAAAGTGAAATTCCAAAGTGGGAACAAAAAAAATGAAAAAGTGTTGTTCCAAAGTGGGAACAACAAAAATGAAAAAGTGTTATTCCGAAGTGGGAACAACAAAAATGAAAAAGTGTTGTTCTGAAGTGGGAACAACAAAAATGAAAAAGTGTTGTTCCAAAGTGGGAACAACAAAAACGAAAAGGTGTTGTTTCAAAGTGGGAACATCAAAAAAAGTGTTGTTCCAAAGTGGGAACAGCAAACAAACAAAAAAGCGCAGAAAATCAAATCAGCAATCATATTTACAGTTTTTACAAAAAGAAATAACTTTTTACAAAAATGAAGTTGTCGAAGGATTGCCTTTTGCAGCTAGAAATTGCATGGTAGAGTCCTTGTGTATATGCTGGTAAAAGGATTCTCTTGTAAATGGTTTTTGGTAGAGGCGCACACAATGCCCATTTTCTTTGAAGGAAAAACTAGACCCGTCAATGGTGGCCAATGTAAGAGTTCCATTAGCATGTACTTCCTTTATTTCATAGGGGCCTAACCACCTAGTCTGCAGTTTACTAGGGAAGTCTTGAAACTTGGAATCATAAAGAAGTGTCCATTCGCCCTCATGAAATGTCTTTTTCTTAATCAGGGAGTCGTGCCAATTGGCTCTTTGTTGTTGAATGAGTGTAGTATGTTGTAGATCCAATATCTGAATTTCATCTAATTCATTTATTTGTTGTAGTCTGTTAATGTAGGCTTTAGTTAAATATAGTCCCACTTCCTGGGCTATCCTTAATGTTTGTATCTCAAATTCTATGGGGAAAATGGGTACCTTACCAAATACCAGCTGATATGGAGAGTGTTCAGTAGTGTTCCTATAAGTCGTGCGATATGCCCACAAGGCCTTTGGCAGTCGAGTAACCCAATCTCATTTGTGTGATGAGATTGTCTTCATTAGAATAGCTTCAATTACTTTGTTGGTACTCTCCACCTGCCTGTTCACCTGTCGGTGATACGGAGAGGTACTTATGTGGATAATGTGATGATTCTTCAGTGTAGCAGCAATCTTGTGGCCTACAAATTGTGGCACCCCATCAGTAATTACTTCTCTGGGTAAGCCATATTGCATAAAAATTTCGGAAATGAAATTAATCACTGTTTCCTCTGTTGCTCTTGGTAATGCTATTGCCTCCACCCATTTAGTTATGTATTCTATTACAACCAATATATATGATTTATGATTGGATGGTGGGTTGATTGGCCCAATGAAATCTAATTCCCATCGCTCAAACGGTTCTATCACTAGTTGTGGATGCAGGGGCATCTCATCAGATTGGCTAGGGCAGCACATCCTTTGACATCTATCGCATGCCTAGACAAATATCTTAGCATCCTTAAAAATCGTGGGCTAGTAGTAGCCCATTTGAAAAATTTTATGCCCAATTCTATGGTCTACGAAATGTCCATTGCAAGGTCCATCGTGGCAGGCTTTTAAGATATCATAAATTTCGTCTTCCTTGATACACCTATAGATGTGGACATCGGCCCCTATGTGAAAAAGGTATCCTCCGATATAGGGGAACCGAGAGCTGTGTTACACTATTATTTTCCTTTCTCTGGGTGTCAGATGTTTGGGAAGTTTTCCCACTGCTAAGTAATTCACCACATATGCGTACCATGGTGTTTTTACGGCCACAACAAACAGGTTTTCATCTAGGAACTATTCATCTACTACCATTGCATCAGATGTTCTTGGCACTCGGGAGAGGAAATCTAGTGCAAGGTTTTCCCTCCCTGGTCGATCCTTTATAGTTATGTCAAATTCCTGCAAAAGTAGTAACCAACGTGTCACTCATCCATTCGTAATTGGTTTATTAGCTAAATATTTGATATTTGAGTGATCATTATACAGAACTATAGGGTATCCAATTATATAGTGTCTAAATTTATTAATATCATAAATAACAGCTAGAAACTCTTTCTCTGATACTATGTAATTCAACTCAGCAGGAGTTAAGTTTTTGCTAATGTAATATATAGCGTAGGGTTTCTTGTCTTCTTCTTCGCCAAAAATAGCTCCAATGGCTGAATATGACGTGTTTGATGAAATCTGGAATGGTATATCCCAATTTGGGCCTCGTAATACTGGTGCTGTTGATAGTAGCCGTTTCAACTTTGTAAAGGCAATGTCACATTTGTCAGTCCATATAAAATCAATATTTCCTATTAAGGCATATAATGGTGCAGCAATTTGTGAGAAGTTCTTTATAAATCTACGATAATATCCTGCAAATCCCATAAAACTACGTACCTCTATTTGAGTGCAGGGAGTAGCTAATAAGAGGATTACCTATATTTTTGTTGGATCTACCTAAATTCCAATTGCTGAAATGAAATGACCTAGGATCAGGCCCTCTGTCATCATCATATGGAACTTCTCGTGGCTTAAGCATAGCCTAGTAGCAATACACTGCTCCAAGACTTTCTCCAATGTCTGTAACGCTTGTTCGAAGTCATCTCCATAGGGTGTGAAATCGTCCATGTACATTTCCAATCCTTCATTTAGCAAGTATGCAAAAATACTGAGTATGGCTCTTTGGAATGTAGCAGGTGTGTTGCAGAATCTAAAAGGTAATACCTTGTAAGAAAACGTTCCCCACCGGCAGGTAAAAGTAGTTTTATCCTAGTCTTCTGGGGCAATCTGAATTTGGTTGTAGCCACTGAAGCCATCCAGGAAAGAGAAGAATTTCTTCCCTGCCAGTGTATCTAGGACTTGCTCGATGAATGGAAGGGGAAAATGGTATTTTTGCATTGCCTTGTTGATTTCTCTATAGTCGATGCATATCTGCCATTTCCAATTCTTTTTGGGGACCACTACTAATGGAGAAACCCATTTTCCGTCAGATATAAGATAGATAAAATTCACATCTAATAGTTTTTGAAGTTCTTATTTAACAATATCCTTTAAGTGAGGATTTAATCTACGCTAAGGTTGTTGAATGGGTCTTGCATCTTTTTCAGTGTAAATGTGGTGCATGCATAGCTGAGGGTCAATCCCTTTCATGTCTGGGTAATCCCAAGAAAAAGTCCCTTTATATTTCCTAAGGACTTGAATAATTTTTTGTTGCTGGTCATCACTCAGATTACTGTTAATGTTCAGGATCTTCCCTGGCTTGATTTCGATAGGTTTGCTATTATAGACAGTGGTTGTCGGTATTGGTTGGTCATTGATATCTCTCAAGGAATCTCCTTCAATTTCATTATCAAGGACTTATTTAATCATGTGAAATTTCAAACTAGACATTATAGTGGGGTGATTGATAAAAGTATTAATGACATTGTATTTTGTTTGGTT
This sequence comes from Pinus taeda, assembly GCA_000404065.3. Lineage (NCBI taxonomy): Eukaryota > Viridiplantae > Streptophyta > Pinopsida > Pinales > Pinaceae > Pinus > Pinus taeda. The sequence continues at coordinate 22,732 of APFE030960966.1, forward strand.
TTTAAATTCAAGGGTATCTACCACAGTCAATGGTGACCGAATATTTTTTGCTAAATATGTTGTAGGTTTCTTCCTAGTTTTTACAATGGTTAGGATTGGCTGAGCATGAGGGTATAAGGCTAGATTCTTCACATCATTCCCTCTAATTATGGTCATACTGCCTATCCAGCAGCTGATATAAGCATTAACAGTTGCTAGCCAAGGCCTTCCTAAAATTAAGGGATGTCCATCTAGCCAGTTCCTAGGGTCAATAATCAAAAAATCTACCGGATATTCCCAAGTTTCTACAAAAACCATCACATCTGGTAATGTTCCTTTTGGCCTAATGACTAAGCGGTCGACAAGTTCCAGCAAGGTAGTTGTTGGTTCCAAGGCTGTGATGCCAAGCATTTCGAAAGTTATTATTGTGAGAATGTTAATGGATACCCCTAAATCAACTAAAGAATTGGAAAAAGAGCGACCATGTATTTGTACTATGAAAATGGGGTTTCCCGAGTCTTCATATTTTACAGGTGTCTCTTTGCCTAGTAATAAATCAGACAAAGTCCTGACAACATGGACAGTTGGGGTTATTTTTGTTTTCCTCACAAACTTCTTTATACAAAATTCTTTAATAGTTTTGGCATATATTGGAATGTCTTGAATAGCCTGGAGGAGGGGTATTTTTATACAAATATTCTTGACTTCACCCAGAAGATTGAAGTCGGGATATTCGATTGCACGCGGTATCATCAATCTTTCTAGGAATGGTGGGGAAGTAGTTATGATCTGTTTAGGAGTTTTCTTCCTGGTTGTATCTTCCCCTTGTTGATCATCTACAATCAAAGGCTTATTTGGGTGTAGTTCTTTAGGTTGCAGATTTTTATCCTCGTCTGGAGTGATTATGCATCCAGATATTAACTTGAGTTCATTACACTCACTCAACTCAGCTTCAGGGTCCAGACCCTCGATGATTTGTACTGACTGGATTGGTCTGTTATTGGGATTTGGGTTCGGTGGAGCTAGGAGTTGCAGTCATATATTAGATTGAGGATTCTACTGCAATGTGTAAGGTGCTGGTAAAGTTGGTTGAGATAGAGGAATTGTCCCCATAGGTTGGTTCATGGATCTTTGCCAACTTGATTGCCAGTTCTGGTTTTGTGAGGTGGAAGGGTACCATTGAGATGAATAGGGATTGTTCTGCCCGAATGGTGGAGGGTAAGAGGGTTTTGGCCAATTATTGTTTGGATTTGACCGGTTGGGCCATGGTGGCATAGAAAATGTTTGAGGTGGCCAAGTAAAAAAAGGTGGTTGGTTCTGCGATGTTGCCCCTGAATATTGTTGAGAATTATATTGTGAGGGAGGAAAGAATGAAGATGAATCGGTAGGCATACTGTCTGACATGCTTGCCATTGATGACGTTGGTTCAACAGATATACTAGTTCCACTTCTTCTTCCGCTTCCTTGAAGATTTCTTTTAATCCTGGGAGCGATGGGCAACTTTCTGTGGCATGCTCCTTAGTGCATATGGCACATGTTTGTATCATATCTAGCGGGCATTCTTTATGATTGTGTTTCTTTCTACAACAGGGACAGAAAATAGCCAGGTTTTGTTCTGCTTCGACCTGCTTTCATTTAGCTTGCATGATATCCAATTGTGTCATCAGGGTCCCCAGCATTTCAATCTTCAAATCTTCTAATAGATTGTCGATTTGGACTCTTGTAATGCTTCCTCCTGAGGCTTTGCTATCTCTAGTGATCGCATTGCATTTGGCTGGTTTCAGCCTTGTACTACCCTTGGAGCACCTGATGCAAAAGTCTATAATATTGTCATAATATTCTTGATAAATATTGCCCTTACCCATTATATTAAATGTTTCTACCCATTGGTCTTTCATACCTTTAATCATTGTGGTTTTTAGAACATTGTCAAGAAGATTTTCATAAGGAGATCTTTGTAGATTATATTAGAAATTCTCCACATATTCTTCCAGAGTCTCGTTAGGCTTAGCTACCATTTGAAAGATTTCATATTTTAGTTCTCTAGTTCGGCAATAATCTTGGTATTTTTTAAGGAAGGATGCTTTCATCTATTCCCAGTCATTGATGGTACCTCCACCAAGTTCCATAAACCAACGCAGGGTTGCTCCCTTCAGAGTAGAGGGGAACAGTTTCAGCTTTTGGGGGTCGGTGGTGTAATCATAACCCCTACATAGGACATCAAATTTGAAAAGGAATGCGTCGGGGTCTTCTGAAGTTAGCCCATGAAAGGTAGGAATATTCTGTAATGGGATTGCTTTCATGGGGGCATTGACAGTTTTGTCCACAATAGGGTATTGTAATGTAGAGGTTTGGGGTTGTCGCTGATTATTGGCTATTTGGTCAAAAACATGCCAATATTCTTCAGGGATATCTGGAGTTGGAAAGTTGTTCCTAGGATGTCCAGAAGAGGCTGGAATGATTCTAACAATGCTACCTCGATCTAGAACACTAGGTGTCTACTATTCAATCACTACTTCAGGAGATCTAGGTTCTGATTATTTAATTTCAGGATGACCTGTTTCTCCTTCTCCTTCATGGATGTTGTAAAATTCCCTTCTTGTGAAGGGCGTGGTTGTGAATTTTCAATATCTTGAAAACTCTATTCAGACACTTCAGTCTTACTGTGAATCTCATCATTAGCTACAGATGGTGATCCTGTGGCCTGAAGGGAAATAGTAGGATGTATGGTAGCAATAGTTCGGGGTCATACTGATCACTGAGACTCAACTTTTCTTATGATTTCATCAATAATGATTGATCATCCAAGGGTGATCGGTCCCTTAGATTTTTCAGGTTTGGGGGGAGGAATTATATCTTTTTCTGGTCTTTTCTTCTTATTCATTCATACAAAAATACAAACATTCATTTCTACTTTAAATTCCTACACAATTTTGCTAGAAAGTGGGCGGAGTAGCGAGCAATTTACTCATTCATTACGCAAGTTCTTACCTTCCATTTTTAATACCCAATTCTCTCTCAGCAAACATACATCACTCTTTGTAAAATGGCAATACTCTCCCTGGAAACGGTGCCAAAATGTTGGGTGCTAAAAGGTGTCTTTTAAAACTCCTAATTGCCTCACATTAATTATCAACCTGGGTAAGTCTTTTTATTCAATAGTGTACACAATATGTGCAAGCTATAATTCCAGAGAGTAATGCTTTAAAATAAGATATTAAATTCAATACAAGAGGAAACGGATGCAATCATAAATCTCAAGCCTATAACTTTAAGGGAAATAATTCATCTAAGCATCATGACTCAATCTCAAACAAAACCATAATTCAATCTTAATCAACTAATTTGAATGATAATCAACCAAGAGAACCATAGTATTAACTGAGCTCTTTCAGCTAGACTTAAGCTACTAGGTAGAAGGAAAGCATTTAATCAATCATGCTCTATTCTTTAATTAACCAGAAATGATTCTTTAACTGATAACTAATTCAATCCACGACATGAATTAAATAAAGCCAACCAGGATTATGCATTAATGAAATGAATACCAGAAATCTAAATTAACGAAAATAAATCAACTGCAAAGCTGTAAAGCAGAATAAACTCGCAGGAAACATAAAAAGCATAAAACAAGGAATAGCAGTAAGATCCACCAAAGACCGGACCCTTGCCACCAGCAAACACTGCTTAGCTACTTCAGAATATCCGAATGAATAGAAACACACGTTATGTATTAATCATCAAAGTCACTTGTCATTACAATATGATCTTGTTCTTCAGTATCACGCTTCTATAAATTTAAATTACAATTGAAGTAAAAGACGAGAGATCCCTCTTTAGTTTTCCCTTTTATAGTCAAAAGGAAAAAGATAAATGTGATCCCTTAGGATCAAGAGATCCTGAGGGATTCACAACTAAATGCTATCTTCAGAAAATTCTTCCATCTTCCGCCGATATTCTTGATTTATTCCTTGTTTTGATGGCACATGACACATCTCATTTCCCTTGATTAGCGTTTGCTGTTATGACTACTGTTTTTCTACATAAAAAGTAATGAGAGTTAGTTTGGTTGGTCAAATCGAATCCAGAGTAGTTTCATTCATTCCTTATCAAAATACTATCAATATGTTATTATATCATGGCACAAAATGGATAATAAAGGAGGAAAAAGACAATAATCAAGAGTAAATACATACCTATTACAAGGCTCAACATCAAGGTCTTCACGCACTTAGCTGCAGGAGCCTTCCCCTTTCATCTAAGTATAGGAAAGAAACTTTTCTTGGCTTAGTGCCTTTCCCTTACAATGATTTTGTATCAAAGTTATCCTTTAGACTCATTATGGCTGAAGTATATATAGTTTTTTCATTACAATACCATGTCCTGCAGACCATGGGTGAGTCTCAAAACCGACCTATCACCTACCCATACAAGGGAATAATTCCCCTTTGACTCTTACTTAGCTTCACGCTTTGCTTGCATATTTTGTGGAGAATTTACATTCTTTCACCAAACTTATTACAGAAATTGACTTTTCTGACAAAATTTGACCCTAGGGATCCCATCCGAATAGGCCTCCAACACAAATATGGTGACTCACCCTCAAGTCACTCAGTTGGCTTCTACACTTTATGGCAGAGTTCACTGAACTCCATCTTCAAGAATTCAAGGTCTGTTATTCTTTGTACGATGACCTACTACACTTCTTTGACCATCTTCTCTGTAATTGGCCCCTCCATCGTGAGGCGCATGGTCCTTTGTGTTTGTTGGAAATATTCAACTTCTCTTGGATAGCCCAAGTAATCTAGCTTGCTTCCTTTATCCATGGTTGAATCCAAGCCTTCAAAACTTGTTCTTTTCACTGCATGTCCTCAACCTGTGCTTGCGGCACCTTCATTTCTTGTAATTGCGTGAAGCGTTGGATTGTTGATAAAGAGTGCACTGCAAAGGGGGCCTGACCTAGGTTCAAAGTTATTCATGCCAACCAAAAAAACCCTAATTGATGGCCCTTTCGGAAACAACCTACATAGCACAGGTTGTAGTCTATTATGAAACCGGCTCACAAAAAGATAGAAAAGAGAGATCAACGCCTTAGAATTCAGCCTCTTCGAGGGGAGAACCTCCTTTACATTACACAAATGAACAATTCTTGGATGATTCAAATGACAAAACCTCCTTTCTATATATAGGACTCTATGGAGTCATAATATAACCTAGCTGACCTAACAATAATAATATAAAGCCACAAAAATAACAATGAAGGGATTCTATGGGGCACAATGATAAAAATATGGGGACAATAGGGGCTCAACAACATTAATAAGGGATACAACTACAATAGTAATGGGGTAATCACTAGTATTATAGGGACCTAACATGCCCCTCTCCTTCAAAAAATTGGTGTCCTCAACGCTTGAGTAGTTCTGGATGCTTTTGTATAACATGTGGAACCTTCAGCGGATGAGTTCTTCCACTTGATGAGATACTCCGAAATTGATCGATTCGTAGCTTTCGAGTTCTTGTTTCTGTGACTGCTTCCAGTTCCAATATAATTTTTCCTTTCTCATCAAGTTCTGGAAATATTGTTTGAATTGGGAGCTTGTCGCCTATAACCTTCTTTAAACATGAAACATGGAAAGTTGGGTGCACTCGAGATGCTACAGGAAGCTCCAATTTGTATGCCATAGTACCAATTTTTTGCAACACCTTGTATGGACCATAATACTTTGGTGATAATTTATTATCCTTCTTAGCTTGCTTGATGGACATTTGTTTATATGGTTGTAGCCATAGGAATACCCAATCACCTACATCAAAACTTCTTTCGCTGCGATGTTGATCGGCCTGTTGTTTCATTCTATTCTGTTCCAAGATGAGGTTATCCTTTAAGAGTTGGAGGACTTGTTGTTGATGTTTGATGTGATGTTCCACTGCTTGAAACTTAGAATTTTCTCTTAAATATGATGTGATGGATGGTGGCTGATATCCATAAAGTGCCATAAATGGGGTCATTTTTGTTATTGTATCGAAGGAAGTGTTATACCACCATTCAGCTAGAGGCATCCATTTGACCCATTATGTTTGTTTATCAGATACAAAGTACGGTGTAGCTAAGACCGGTGCTTGGCACATTGCCTCTTTAAGATGTTCGAAGGCCTTTGTTTCTTCTGGAGTCCATGAAAATGCATCTTTTTTCAATAATTTTTTTAGAGGTGCTACTATTCTCCCATAATTCTTAACAAAATTGTGATAATACCCTGTCAACCCGAGAAATCCTCGCAGATGCTTTATGGATGTGGGGATTTTCCAATCCTTAATGGCCTTAATTTCGCTAGGGTCTACCTTAACTCCTTCATGAGATACAATATGACCCAGATATTCCACCTCTTATGCTCCAAATAAACATTTGGATCTTTTTGCATGTAATTATTTCTCCTCTAATAGTTGTAGCACCCTGTCAACATGTTCAACATGATCCTTCCAAGACTTGTTGTAGATTAGTATATCATCAAAAAATACTAACACAAATTTTCTAAGGAATGGTTTGAAAATTGAATTCATCAAACCTTGAAATGTAGAAGGTGCATTGGTAAGGCCAAAGGGCATGACCAAAAATTCATAATGACCCTCATGAGTTCTAAATTTTGTTTTCAGAATATCCTCAGTCTTCATTTTGATTTGATGATATCCTGAACGAAGATCCAACTTCGTGAAATAAATTGATCCATGCAATTCATCCAGTAATTCATCAATGACAGGAGTGGGAAACTTATCTTTAATAATGAGCTTGTTGAGCTCCCTATAATCCGGACACATGCGCCATGACACATCCTTCTTGTGCACCAATACTACTGGAGTAGAGAAAGAACTTTGACTAGGTTGAATTATACCAACCTCTAGCATTTCTGCAACCATAAGTTCAATTTCACTCTTTTGGGCATAGGGATATCCGTACTGTCTGATGTTTGGAGGAACACTTCCTGGAATTAGATGAATAGCATGATCATGATCATGAATAGGTGGGAGACCGTTGGGAGTCTCAAATACCTTGGAATGATTGTCCAAGACTTTTTGGAGATCTGGAGCAATAGATGATTCTGATGTGGAAACATCTAGCGAACATAATTGAGCAATTACACCTCTTTGTTCCCTTTTTAGAAGCTTTGTCATACCATTAGAGCTGATTATCTCTCTCGGTTTCCCTGCAATACCCCTTAATTCAACTTCCTTTCCTTCGGTAGAAAATTACATGAAAATTAAAAGCTATTGTACCCAAGGATTGTAGCCATTGGACTCCTAGTACAACATCAGCACCTCCCATTGGAATGGAAAGAATTGGTCTAGTCAATACATATTCTCCCATGGATAGCTTGATATTATGGCACTTTCCATAGCATTTTATCGTTCCTCCATTTGCAATCATCACTTGACATTCTGGTGCTGGATATAGGAAGCAATTCAATTCTTTTGCTACCTTACAATGAATAAAATTGTGGGTACTTCCTGAAT